>CM027395.1:51576795-51588963 GCA_015711505.1 Sylvilagus bachmani
TCAGCCGTCTCCTCCCCTGTGCACACTCAGTGAGCTGTCTCCTCCCCTGTGCACACTCAGCTGTCTCCTGTGCACCCTCTGTGAGCCAACTCTTCTGTGTACACTCAGTGAGCTGTCTTCTCCCCTGTGCACACTCAGTGAGCCGACTCCTCCCCTGTGCTCACTCTGTGAGCCGACTCCTCCCCTGTGCACACTCAGTGAGCTGTCCCCTCCCTTGTTCACACTCAGCGAGCTGTCCCCTCCTCTGTGCACACTCAGTGAGCTGACTCCTCCTCTGTGCACACTCAGTGAGCTGACTCCTTCTCTGTGCACACTCAGTGAGCTGTCTCCTCCCCTGTGCACACTCAGTGAGCTGTCTCCTCCCCTGTGCACACTCAGTGAGCCATCTCCTCCCCTGTGCACAGTCAGTGAGCTGTCCCCTCCCTTGTTCTCACTCCGCGAGCTGTCCCCTCCTCTGTGCACACTCAGCTGTCTCCTGTGCACCCTCTGTGAGCCAACTCTTCTGTGCACACTCAGTGAGCTGTCTTCTCCCCTGTGCACACTCAGTGAGCCGACTCCTCCCCTGTGCTCACTCTGTGAGCCGACTCCTCCCCTGTGCACACTCTGTGAGCCGACTCCTCCCCTGTGCACACTCAGCTGCCGGGCCCGCAGGAAGCATTCTGTTGCCACAGTGAATGTATGTGTGGTGACTGCTGAAGGAATCCTAGGGCCCCACCTCCCGTCCTGCTGAGGACATGGCTCCCTCCCACCCTTGACCCCCACCCCGGCAGGCTGGTCCCCAGCACAGGTGGCATCGTGGGCTGCACCTTCCACATGCCATGACCTGGCACCCTCATGCCCACTTCACAGAGGAGGAAGCCGAGGCCCAGCCCAGGTGACCCCAGCCCCACATTTGTAGGTGGTGGAGGCGGGACACGGGGCTGCCCTCTTCCCATCGCCCTGGTGTCTTCAGCACGCCCGGCTACCGCTCCCCAGTGAGCTCCCTGTGGCTCGTGTGTCTGCTGACTTCACATCCAGGGACAAGAGCGTCTCCGGGGGCCACGATCTGTTTATAAATGGCCCGGGGCCTTCTCCTTTCCTGGCTTCTATTGACAAATAAGTGCCTGACTCACCAGGATGAGACGGGCAGCCCGGTGGAGCTGCGTGCAGCTACTGGACGTTTGTTGTGTCTACTCTGCGCCGCAGCTGCTACCCCAGAGACTATAGGACAGGCACTGGCCCGGCTGGCTCTGCCTGCGCCCTGCCTGCCGGGTGCCGGGTGCTCTGGGTCTCCGGGCCGAGGCTCATGGGCTCCGGCAGCCAGGTCCCCGCTGGTGCTTTGGCAGAGGCCAAGCCCTGGGTCTGGAGCCAGGGGATTGCTGGGTGCCTCATGGCCCTGGCCACGTCCCTCCCCTTGTGCCCGCTTCATTTGTGTAACATGTACCGCATACTTGGGCTCTAAGCGTTGTTGGGAGGTGTGAGCAGAGGTTGTGTAGAGTTTACAAGGAGCTGCCAGAGAGGGTGTTTTGAGATGGGGAGGGCTGGTCAGACACGAGCCTGGGGGGCAGGGATGGGTCAGGTCACAGAAGCCCTCAGAAGATGTGGGATAAGGAGGGTGTCGGATACATGGCCCGTGCATGGCTGTCTTCTGTCGTGCTGAGGAGCAACATCGCTAGTCAAACACAGAGTTCTGCCTGTGGTGGTATCCGATCCTTCTGGGACGTAGCCCTGGGCAGTCCCCACGAGTGGACCAGAGCTGGCAGGGAGGGGAAGGCGCACCGGTAGTCCCCCCTGGGGCTGGTGTGGCTCAGCCACGTCCTGCTGGGCATTCCTAACGGGGCTCAGGTGCACCTTAGGTCGGATGCTAACAGCGTCTGCGTTAAAGATGCTGGGAGTTACCCCCTTTCCTTCCGCACCAAGACTCCTGGTTGTGTGATGGGAACCCTCTGACAGCCCCCCTGCGTCTTCGCCTGAGCAGAGGCAAAGCTTAGCTCAGGGCCCCTGGACGAGCCCCTTGCCAGCTGCTCCCTGGAGTTAGCTCTCTGCAGTGCTCCGAGTTTGTCTTGTGTTTCTGTTGTGTAAATGCGCATCTCGGCCATGTTCAGTGCGGGTCCAGCGGCGTTGGGTCCATCTGTGCCGTCACGCAGCTGTCACCATGCGCCTCCCCGCTGGACAGAGGTACCCCTTACCCTCCGGAGCCCCTCCCTTCTCGCTGAATGTGACTGCAGGGGGATGGCAAGTGAAGGACCCCCATGGGGCATGTCTTCAGTGCCTGGCCCCCTCCAGCGGCAGTGTCCCCAGGCTCACCTGGATGCCGCCGTGCCGGGCACGATTCGCTTCCTGTCCAAGGCTGCTGATGTCCACTGTGGGGCAAATGGAATCCATGCCCCGGGGAGGAGTGGCCCCAGGGCCCTGGGCTTTCACTTGGCCTCCTAGAACCCTGCATTGGGCTCTGTCCACCTGCCTTGCCCCTCCCAGGTGAGAGCTACACCTCCCACGGGGGGCACTGGGGTGGGGTCGCCAGCCCTGCTCCTGGCCCTGGGGGTGGAGCCTCCTGTTGCCTGGGACCAGAGAGCTGGGGCCGACCCACCCGGCTGCGTGCGAGGAGTTTGTGATGGGGTCAGGGCGGTGTTAACAGCTCGGGGGAGATGTGGATGCACCTGTACGTTCTAGCCTTGTCTCTCACTTCTGGGCCAGCCTCTCACAGTCGCTGGTGCTGCTTTGGGGGAGGGAATTGCTTTAGTTCCGCGCTGGGGTCGTGGCTTCGGCATCCATTGTCTCAGCTCCACGCTCTGCCCTGCTGTAGCCCTGCAGCCTCTGGAGGGGCAGCCCTGGACTCCGGGTGGGGCGAGCCTGCGCGTTCCTCCTAGGAAAGCAGGGCTCCCTGGCAGGGAATGCCTTCCCCAGACCTGCAGCTCCCCCGGGCAAGGCTCCTCTGGTTCCGTGTTTTGGTATCAGGAAGGGGTAGGAGTTACTGAAGCACAGGTCGCCGTGACGGCCCCGTGGGAGGCGGAGCCGGTCCCTGCTCGCAGGGTGCATCCGTCCGTGAGTCCTCGCCGCCCATCAGACTCCTGGGAGCAGCCGTCTGTTCAGACGCCTGGAGTGGAATCACAGGCATAGCGTCTTTGACCTTGGGCAGTGCAGAAGCCTGAAGGAGCAGAACCTGACACCGTGAAGCAGAGGCGTGGCTTGAACCCATGAGCAACTGGGCGCTGAGGGGCTGTGCTGGGGATAACGACTCATTGGACTCTTTTCTTCCACCATTCCGAGGTTGGCGCTGTGTCTGACACGGACATGCACCCCCGAGCCTTGAACTTCGAGCAGGATCCTGTCAGCGGAGGGGAATCGGCTTGGTTTGCTGGGCCACCAGCAGTGCTGAGTCCCTCTGAGCCCCCGAGTCCGGGTGTCTACATCTGTAAATGAGTGATTTGGGCTAAGTCATCTGTGTAGCTCCACTGTTGGACAGGAAGAAGCTGGATGCCACTGGGGTGGAGACTGCTGTGTGGTTAGGCAGCACTGGGAGCCCTCCCGGCTGGAGCCACTACCGGCTGTGGGACTGAGGCCCCAAATGTCCTTAAAACTTACTTAGCACTGGGTTACTCCCCCAGTGTCCACAACAGCTGGGGCTGGGCCAGGCTGAAGCCAGGAGCTAGGAACCCAGTCCGGGCCTCCCATATGGGTGCTAGGGACTTGAGTACCTGAGCCATCACCTACTGCCGCCCAGGTGAGCACAGATGGGAGCCGGGGCTTGAGAGCGGGGCCCGGGCTCCAGTCTGGGCCCTCCGGTGTGGCATCTTGGCTGCTGCAGCCCACACCTGCCCAGGTCACTGGCTGTGCAGTCAGATGAGAAGTCAGTTCATTTAAATCTGTGTCGGACTCTTGACGGGATGGTGAGGGCTTACAGAGAAAGCCTACTGTTGCTGTGGATTCATTCTGAGAGGAGGAGCATGGTAGGGGCAAGAGGCGTGGAGTCACCACACAGACCCCAAGAGTCGGGTGAAAGTGGCCCAGAGGTGAGCAGCCCACAGACTCATTTATTTCAGTTAGGACAGCAGCTTATATAGCCAAGGCAGCCAGTCTGGTCAAGGGGCGGTCTATGCCCTAACCAATCACAGCCTGTTGCCAGGCAGGCTCCGTTGCCAGGGGGTTTCCCAGGGGGTTTCTGAAGCCAGTCCTGAGTAACTGGTGCTTCCTTAGCAGTGGCCATCTTGGCATGGCCTTCTCATTCCACCACAGCCTATGCACGGACAACACTGCCCCTGGGTCTCCATCTGTGCTTGGTGTTCTCATCAGAGAAGGGGAAATGAGGATACATCAGGCAGAGTTAGAGAGAGGGAGGTCTTCCATCTGCTGGTTCACTCCCCAAATGGCTGCAACGGCCGGAACTGTGCTGATCCGAAGCCAGGAGCCAGGAGTTTCTTCCGGGTCTCCCACACGGGTGCAGGGGCCCAGGGACTTGGACCATCTTCCACTGCTTTCCCAGGCCACAGCAGGGAGCTGGATTGGAAATGGAGCAGCCGGGACTCGAACTGCTGGGCCAGCAGATCATTTTTTCTAACAGGATTCCTGGCTGTATCAGGTTGACGTCGGCTGTTCCGGTCATCACCGAGCCGACGGTGGGTGGACGTCAGCTGTTACGGTCATCCCTGAGCCGACATCAGGTTGACGTCGGCTGTTACGGTCATCCCTGAGCCGACGGTGGGTGGACGTCAGCTGTTACGGTCATCCCTGAGCCGACCGTGGTTGACGTCGGCTGTTACAGTCATCCTTGAGGTGACGGCGGGTTGATGTTGGCTGTTATGGTCATCGCTGAGCCGACAGCAGGTGGACGTCGGCTGTTCCGGTCAGCGGGACATGGCCCTTGTGCCAGCGGTCGAGATGCCTGCCTCCCGTGTTGGAGCAGCTGACTTTGATTTCCCGCTCTGGTTCCTGTACAGTGAGCAGTGGGCGAGGAGACCTCGGACCGTGGTCCCTGTGGCTGCTGAGCCGCCTCCAGGCTCTGGGCACAGGAGTAGGTCAGGAAGCTTTGGAGAGGCCGTCGTGTGTGGGTTTTCTGTGTCCACAGCCAAGTTCCCTCCTGCTGCACACAGGCTGTGAAATGTGTGGTGACGCCGGCACCGGTGCAGTGCAGCAGAGCCACCGGAGGGGGCGGTGCCGCGCGCTCTTCCCAACGCCAAGGTCTTTATGATGCATTGTGAAGTAGGGAACAGCACAGGCTCTGACAGTGTTTCTGCACAAACAGCATTTGCATGGAAGATACACACACACACACACACACACAGGCACTTAGATTTGCCATTTTCTCTTGGTAAGACAGACAGTCTGGGCCGGTGCTGTGGCTTAGCAGGTAGAGCCGCCACCTGCAATGCTGCCATCACACATGGGCGCCGGTTAGAGTCCTGGCTGCTCTTCCGCTCCAGCTCCCTGCTGATGCGCCTGGGAAAGCAGCAGAAGGTGGCCCTGGTGCCTGGGCCCCGCACCCCTGTGGGAGGCCTGGCTGAAATTCCTGGCTCCTGGCTTCAGCCTGGCCTGGTGCTGGCCTTTGCAGCCATCTGGGGAATGAACCAGAGGATGAACGATCTCTCTGTGTCTCTGTCTCTAACTTCTAAATAAATAAGCACAGCTTTGTATCTGAGGAAACACTGGTACCGGAGGTGGGGGGACGCTGTGTGTGGTGGACTTCAGGAAGTGTCTCATCTTGCCTCCGCAGTTGGGCTTTTGAGAGCCCCATGCGCTGAGTCACTTCTGTCATCGGCAACACCCACAGCTGTGGGAAAGCGGAGCACTGCGCCCGGGAGCAGCCAGGCTCCCTCTCCCAGGAGGCCGAGCACAGCTCCCTCCCCTCTCTCCCTCTGTTGCTCCATGTCCCTGCTCCTGCAAGGCGCCGACCGTGCCCCCTCCAGGGCCCCAGAGCTCTGTCTGCCTGGCCCCCGCGGCACCCGTGCTGGGTCCGTCCTGTGCGCTGGAGGACGCCCTGGCTTTGCCCTCTCCCTCCTCCTGTGCACCCCCCAGCCCTCCTCTGCCTCTCCCCCACTCCCCCACTCCCATCCTCTCTCGTCGCTCCCTCCTCTCTGTCCCCCTGCCTGGGCACTGAGAGCCCACCCTGAATGCACAGCTGGTGGGGAGCCCGGGGCCTGGGGCGGGTCCTGGCCAAGTGTGAAGCCTGGGGGTGGGGCTTCGGCGTATGCCCCGTTGTTTCTGAAGTCTTCTGCGGCAGCCCTGTGGGCACCTGGGCGGTGGCCTCTCTTCTTGTGATCGAAACCCCGCCAGGGCCCTGGTGCGCGGCTCTGCCTTGTTCTGGGCCCTCATCCCAGCCTATTCCCCGCATGTGCCCAGGCGTGGGGCTTCTGGATGCTGCTCGCACCTCCCAGGCTCAGGGGCCCCGTGAGCTTCGCCCACACCTCACTGCCTCTGCCCTCTGCCCTCCGTGGCTGGGCTGGGGCCTGGCCCTGCTGCCGCCACTGCCCAGTGCTCTGCTCTGACTCCGCGCAGCACCTGCCCCCTCCCAGAGGCTCTGTTGTATGCATTTGGTCAGCAGCTCCCCCAGCCCTGTCACTGTTGGGACCCATGTTCCTGGTGCTCCTCCCAGCCCTGTGCTAGCCGGCTGGGTGGGGAACCAAGTCAGAGATGTTAGGTTGCCTCCCACCCCGCCGTGTTCCCACTGAATCTTTGCCAGTGCTATTAGGAGCCAGGCCCGTTAGCAGCCCGGTGAGGCACTGACCTTGGAGACGCATCAGGCCAAGAGAGAACCTCCTGGCTTGGGGCTGACCTGAAACCTGGGGGCAGGGGTTGGGCCCTGGGCCCGAGGAGGAGCAGCGTCTCTGCCCCTAAGGCAGCCAATCCCGGCGGTCCCCGTGGAAGCGGCCACTTGATTTACTTCTGTCACCAACATCGAAACGGCTAAATGACAGGGTTTGGTTGAGGGTCATTTGGAAACTGGTGACATCGACAGAAAACAGGCCACTTGGGTGTCAGACCCCAGGCCAGCTGGGGTGGGCAGCAGGGTCTCAGCCATCCATGGTGAGCCGCCGTGGGGCCGCAGGCTCGGCTGTCTCCGGCACCGAGCAGGGAGAGGCCTGTTTGGTGTGTGGCCTGACTCAGCGGCAGAGACTGCGGGCTGGGCGTGGGAGGTCAGGGATGAGAGGAGGTTCAGATAGGCCCTCCCTGTGCCGTGTGGGTGCTGACTCGGGGAGCTGGTGAGCGGGACAGGCTCGCGGTCTAACAGGAAGCGGCCCTCATGCATAGACGGGCTTGATGGGTTAGCGGACAGACCCAGCTCTGCACTGGATGCACAGCCCACGGGGTTCCCAAAGGACCTCGGCGGCTCTCTCTGGGGCAGGACCGCGTGTGGGCTCGGGCACTCTCCTGTGCCCCAGCGGTGAGCAGCCGGCAGGCAGCCCCCTGGAGAAAGGGCTGCGGGGAGGCCCGAGCCCCACTTCCTCCTGAGACCCCGGCTGGGGCACCCCAGCCAGCACCCCACTCCTGCTGAGCTGCTGGATTCCTTAGTTGGCAACGTCTCTGTGTGACGATGGAATTGTCTGGAACTGGCTGCCTCATGCAGTCGCCGTTACCCCACATAGAGCACTTGAAATTGGCTGATGCAACCGGACTTGAAATCTGACGCACTGCCTGTGTTTTCACTGCGGCTGGCGGGCATGGTGTTCTCCGGGGCTCGAAGCTGCCTCCCCATTCGCCTCTACCCCTCCCCAGCCAGGAGTGTGCCCGGCGGAAGTCGGCCCTCACCAAGCAGGGACCTTGCTCCTCTCTCTCCCGCCAGCTCCGGCAGGTCCCACAGGGGCAGGAGGTGTAAGGGGAGCCTCCCTGCTCAGCGCCGCCTCGTTCCCAGGGAGTGCCGCCCGGCCAGGCCTGTCACACGCTGCTGCCTGCGCCGGCCACACACCTGGGAGGAAGCAGGTCTTCAAAGCAGTCAAGCTTCCAGCACTTGTCCAGGTCCTGCTTGGCATGTCTGTGGTCCCACCCCTTTCTCTCCCACATCTAGACCTTTGTCTAGGTGTCTACACTCATACATGTGATCTGTTCTGTCATCCATTTGTTTGCCTCTCCAGCTATCCATTCATCCATTAGCCATTCATCCAGCATTTACGTGTGCATGTATGTATCCATCCATCCACCACACATCATCCATCCGTCCATCCGCCCGTCCATCCACTTACCTATCCATCCATCATCTATATATCCATCCATCTATCATCTATCCATCCATCCATCCATCGTCTGTCCATCCATCCATCATCCATCATCCATCCACTTACCTATCCATCCATCATCCATCCACCACACATCATCCATCCGTCCACCTGTCCGTCCATCCATCATCCATCCGTCTAATGACCCATCTGTACCCCCCAGGTCAAGGTGCACACAGACCCGTCCTTGCGTGTGACATGAGGACTTTCACTCTTCATCATCATTTGGTGGCATCATCCCTCGCCCCTGGGCAGAACTGGGCTGTTTTGCCTTCCAGGGTGTGGCTCCTTCCTCCCGCGCACGCTGGCTCGCCCAGCCCAAGGACTCGCCCGGCCAGCTCCGGGCTGCCTGCCACGCCTGCCCGGCCGTCTCTGCATCGCTTGCTGAAGATGGTGCTTGTCTCGGAGGTGTCAGCGCTGCGTCATCTTCTAGGTCCTGGCACCAGTCCCTTGGCCGCTGACTGCTGCCAAACGGCGCTGTCAGGCCCCACGGCTGTGCTCCACGTGCCTGGACATGGCCAGACCACGTCCAGACAACCCTGTGTGCCGAGGAAGGCAGGCCAGGCTCCCGTGGAGGCAGCAGGTGTCTCACAGCGCTTGCTGGGACAGCTCTGTCTCCCACCGAGGGGGTGGGCGGGGAAGGTGTCACAGATGGAAACAGGTTTCCTCAGGGCTGCGCTGTGGTGTAGCAGGCTAAGCTTCTGCCCGTGGTGCCGGGTCATTTCCTGGCTGCTTCTCTTCCGACCTAGCTCTCTGCTGTGGCCTGGGAAAGCAGTAGAAGATGGCCCAAGTGCTTGGGCCCCTGCACCTGCATGGGAGACCCAGAGGAAGCTTCTGGCTCCTGGGTTCAGATCAGCCCAGCTCTGGCCATTGCAGCCAATTGGGGAGTGAACCAGTGGATGGAAGACCTTCCCCTCCCCCTCCCCCTGCCCCTCGTCCTCCCCTCCCCTCTTCTTCATCTGGGTCTGCCACGTCGGTGGCAGGTTCTGAGCACTGGGGCCATCTTCCACTGATTTCCCAGGTGCATTAGCAGGTAGCTGGTTGGGAAGTGGAGCAGCCGGGACTCGAGCTGGCAGCCATGTGGGATGTCCCTGGAGCAGCCCCGGCTGCTGCGCCAGACACCGCCCCTGTAGCTGCCTTGTGACTAGAGCAGGCTCCTCTGATCACGTGGTGAGCTGTCTCTGTAGGATGAGTCCCAGGGCAGCGCTCGTGAGGGTCTTCTGCGTGTCACGGGGCTGTTTGGCTCCATGGTGGGACCGAAGCTCCCGGCAGCGTCCTGGGCAGGCAGGCCAAGAAGCCCTTGTCTGGCACATGAGTGACATCACTGGATGCAGCCGTCTGCCATCTGTCAGCAAAACAAGATGCAGCTTGCCAGCTCCAACCTGCCACCATCAGGAGAACCTCCCAGCATTCCAGCCGCGTGAGCCGGCGCAGGCAGGGTGCTGTGCGCTCACACGCAGCTGCCCGGAGCACCAACGGGAGCGAGTTTCCAGCTCGGTTTGAAACGAGCGGAGCAACGCTTAACTCGAGGGCCAGGAGCTCCGGCTCGCCGGACCCCGCTGTCCTGCTGGAGAGGACCGGCACCGCGGCTGCTGGAGCAGCCGACATGACACGGCTGGCTTGCTGCGGCCACCAGGGGCACACAGTGGGCCTGGCGAGGTTGTGCGAAGGAGGCCCGGCCACTCCCAGGCGACTCGTTTTCAGAAAAGACATCCTTGAGGGGCAGGGGGCACCCAAAGCTGTCCCTGCGACAGGCACACAGCTCGATGGCTTGGAGAGGAGTGTGCGCAGCAAGCCCCCAGCCCGCCCCAGCCTGCGCCACAGACCCCTCCCAGCCCTCTGCCTCCGGCCTTTGTGGTCACTGCTGTTTTGTGAGCAGAGCATTTCACACAAATCTGACAGCTCCTGTGCGCAGCTGTGCTGTGCCTCCTGTGGGGCTCGGGGCCGGGACCCCGCACGCTCTCACCAAATCGCTCTTAAATAGGCGTGGACCCCACCATCCCCGCTGCCTGTCAGGTCGTCTGCAGGTGGGGCTGTGCCTCCTGCAGTGGACACAGGCTTGACCGTTGCTATCCTGGCATTTTAACGAGTAGAGATCTGTCCCCGTTTCGGTTCGGATGCAATTGATATTTATTAAAGATTTATTTCTTTATGGAAATTCAGAGTTATGCCTAGAGAGAAGGAGAGGCAGAGAAAGAGAGAGAGAGAGGTCTTCCATCCACTGGTTAACTCCCCAATTGGCTGCAATGGCTGGAGCTGCACTGATCCAAAGCTAGGAGCCAGGAGGTTCCTCCAGGTCTCCCATGTGGGTGCAGGGCCCAAGCACTCGGGCCATCTTCCACTGCTTTCTCAGGCCACAGCAGAGAGCTGGACAGGAAGTGGAGCAGCCGGGTCTCGAACCAGCTCCCGCATGGGATGCTGACACTGAAGGCAGTGGCTTTACCCACTACGCCACAGCCTTGGCCCCAGGTGCAATTAATTTTTCAGAGAAGTTTTGATCTGAAGGTGGGGTGACTCCACGGACAGGGACCTGTGGGCACGGAATGGGTGAGCACACGCAGCATGCCCTGTGCGCTCTTGGCCCCCAGCTCCAGCTTCTGATGCCCTGCCCCAGGCGGGAGGCCAGTTCTCCCCGCTGGAGCCCCCTCGGCATGCGTGGCCACCTGGCGTCCACCTGGCATGATGCCTGCAGCCCACAAACGCCTCCACGGGGCTGCCTTCGGAGGCTGCCCGTGGGCTGTGGGCTCAGGCCTGTCTCCCATCCATTCAGCCATGCTCACTGCGCAGCTGCTGTGAGGCCCCGGCTGGTGAGGACCAGCAGTAAGCGGAACAGGCTGCCGCAGAGCCCGGTGGGGCCAAGGGACAGAGTGACAGTGGGGAGGGCTCCCAGAGGAAGGGGCCCTGAGCGCGGTCTGAGGCCGTGCCGAGCAAGGGACCCCTAGGAAGGGAGTGCGGAGAGGCCGGCGCTGAGGCCCCAGGGCAGCCCTCCGTGCAGACGCTGAGCTGGGCAGCGAGGCTGCCCCAGGGCAGGGGTGCAGGGGAGAGGAGGGTGAGGAGCTGCAGGACCCTGGGAAGCGTGTGTTCAGTGAGGCGGGAAGCAGGGGCGGCTGGCATCAGACGCGACCTGGCGCTGGGCTTCGGGGAGTCGTGGTGGCTGTGGGTGGGGAAGGGGGTGCAGGGGGTCAAGGGGACGTGGGGCGACCACGTCATTGCCGTCCGCGGCCCCCAGGGGAGCAGAGCAGGGGCTCGGAGCCAAGAGGCCTCCTCCACGGCTCCTCTGCCCAGGGCACCTGCCTTCCCCACTGGCCAGCTCTGGGCTGAAGCTGTGCCTCCCAGGTTACTGCTCCGCACTGCCAGCCTCCTGGGGGCGTGTTGCGATGTCCCGTGTCCCCGCGGCGTCGTGAGACTCATGCGGAGGTCAGGTCCCAGAGGGCGGGGCTGGTGAGGAGCGGGCTGTTACCCAGCAGGGGACGAGCGGAGCACTGGGCATGAGACCCGAGTCCCCCTCGGCTGGCTTGACCTCGCTTGGCTCCGTCTCGGTCATTCTGTAGGATTAGTACTTTGGCTTTGTCATGTGCAGAGCTGCGTACACAGGTGCTGGGACACAGTGGACACGGATAACTGCCACGCTGTGTCCATGGTTCCCGTCCCTTCATTCACACTCTCACACTCCCAGTGGTTCGGGAGGGCACATGGCTACCCAGCTACGGACTACATTTCCCAGGCTCCTGTGCAGCAGTGTGGCCACATGACTGCTGGCCAATGGGAGACCAGAGGGAGTGATGCAGCTTCCCATCTGACTTAGGCCAGGGAGAGGGCTGGGTGAGTGGGCGGAAGCAGCTGGGTACCGGTTCTTGCCCTGCTCAGCCGGCAGCTCCCTGCGTGGTCATCCGGTCATCCTTGGTCCAAGCCACGTCTGGTTCTGCTTCTGGTTCCAGCCTCCTGCTAACATGCACCCTGGGAGGTAGCGGGGGGGGGGGGG
>CM027395.1:51589063-51646015 GCA_015711505.1 Sylvilagus bachmani
TGAATGGGCAGACTGGGTGACCCCCACCTACGGGGACTGTGTCCTGAGAGCCCCTCCTGCTGTCCCTGTGACCTGCACACTGCCGTGAGCTAGTCCACACATGGCAACGTCCAGCTGCCTCTGCGTGGGGGACCCCGCCCGGCAGGCCCGGCCACGTCGGTTCTGGCTTCCAGTTTTGCTTTCATTATCACAGTCATTGCCCCGTGTTTGCAGCGTGTTCTCCAGACACGCACAGTCAGGTCAGAGTTCACGGTCTTCCCCTCGGCTCTTTCCTTTGAGACCTGTTTGTTAAACAAAACCCGCAGTTGCCATCCCAGCCCGGCCAGGCTCCCATGAACGAAGCCGTTTCCAAATTTGGGACACATGAGCCGACTCAGGGCCCGGGCACGAGCCTGCATTCCAATCAATCAGGGAGAGGGCTTGCAGCAGCCCCAGACGCGGGGAGACACCGCTGCTGAATGTCACTGTCGGCAGGAAACCGTCAGGCGCTGCGCTCCGGTTTCAAGAGCGGCTGCACACGCGGGAGGAGCAGGCCCGGAGTCTCAGCCACCGAGGACTCCCCCTGTCCCGAAAGCCCCCCACCCATCCGCAGGGGACACGGCCACTCGCTGGTGGTCACAGGCACGCGGGCTCTGCCGTGCCGGGCCAGGGCAGGCCTTCCCCGGGGATGGCGGGACACCTGCTGTCGGCCAGAAGCCCCCAGAGGACCAGAGCTCGGCGGCGGAGGTGACAGCGACCAGTTCCCCACCGGCCAGCCCCACGGGGGGCATCGGAGCCTCTGGCGGGCGAGGGAGCAGCGCACACAAGCCTCTGCGTGCTGGGCGCTGTCCCCTGGTCTCCGGGCCGGAGCTCCAGGACGAGTGCTTCCCTGCAGGCCTGTGCTGATCCGGGGCGCCTTGGGAACCGGACACCCCCTTCTCCCCGGCGTCCCTCCTCCCTGGGACCCGTCGGTCTCCGCTCAGCAACCCCATCGGCCTTGTAACGTCCAGTTTTTGGATGCTGAGAAAAACATACACGTGTTTGAACCCTAGCCCGGGCCGTCGACTTTCCAGCCACATGATAAGGAGAAGGGGAAACAGAGGCCGGCGGGGGTGGGGGGCGGCAGCTGGGCTGCGTCACCGAGGCACGGTGGCCTGGGGGCCGTTTCCGGCCCAGGCCCAGCCACTGTGGCAGCCTCCGGGCGAGTGTCCAGACTTCCGCACTCTGGGACACGGCTGAGCGCCCTGGAGAGGGAGCGACTCAGCGGGAGCGCAAACAAAATACTCGAATTTTCCATGGCCAGGAGTCCACGCCGTTCGGAGGCTGGGAAGCCGCTGGCTTTGCCACAGCGCTGGGGTGCAGGAAGAGTCTCGATGCCCCCAGAGTGTGGGGGGCGCTGAGCCCCTCCACACCCCCTTTCCCCATGAGCCCCCTCTTGCCTTGGCTCCCACGGGGCCCCCACTGCTCTCCGAGGTGGGCGCTGCTCTTGGCCTCATTGCCATCTGCGGCTTCTCGGCTCGTCTGGCGCCTGTGTAGCCGAGCCCGCGATGCAGGTGCCCGTGTGTGTCAGCCCCCCGCCAGGAGCGGTGCGGCCAGTGAGTCCCCGCAGCAGGCCTGGTCCTGGGCGTCCTTGGCGTCTGTGTCGTGCCTGTAGGAGGGCAAGGTTCAGAGGTGAAGTAGTTGGGGGAGTCGCAGGTGTGGAATCCGCAGCTGGGGTCACGGCTCCTGATCTGGGAGACGCCTCGGCTGGTTGACGCAGGGAGCAGAGGCCCGAGCCACACCTTCGGGAAGGGAATGCCCTCTGGCTGCTCGTGGCCCGTGGCAGGAAGTGGGCTGTGCTGGGGGCGCAGAGAGCACACCCGGGGCTCTCTCTGGGCCCCTGGGGCGGGGATGCGGGAGCCCCAGGTGACCTGGGCGGCTCTTCTGTGCCTGCCACTCCCCACGGAGGAGCTTAGCTTTGCCTGGTGGGTCCTCCTCCCTCACAGCCTTGGCTTTTCCAAACCTTCGGGGTTTTTAACATGATCACTAAGCTCATCAGAGACCGAGCGCTAAGCAGGGGCGACCCTGGCCCGGGGGCAGCTGGTGGTCCAGGGCAGCAGACACTCAGCACGTCCCTCCCCGTGGGCACCCACAGCTGCCCGCCCTGTGCCCGGGCCTCGCTCCCATCTCTGTCTTAGCTGGAGTTCCTGCACGTGGCTTCTGATGGGTGTAGCCCAGTGGTGGGTGCTGGGAAGCCAAGGGCTGGCTGCTCAGGGGCTGAGGCCTGCAGCGGAGCAGCCGGAGGGAGCCGGGAGCCGTGGTTCAGAGCCGGGACGCTCAGGCTCTGAACCCCCCACGAGGGTTCGGGGGCCGGGTGCTGCTCACCGTCCCCTGTGGCTCTCAAGGCGTCACCTTCTCTTCCTGTGCATCTCACACCTTTCTCTGGGTGATTTATTTGTTGCCTGTGATTCTGTAACGCCGCTCTCAGCAAATCCACAATAGAGAGCTCACGGGAAGGAAGAGACAAGCCAAACCTCCGCTGGTTAGGAATCTCCGGACTCTCCTTCAGGCACTGTGCACAGAAACAGACACGTCACTGCACGGGGCGGCCGGAGTCGCGTTCTCCCCGGCTTGCTGCAGAGGGCGTGGACATGGGGTTCAGGGCTGCCCCAACCCACTCTCTACCTCCTTTCTCCCTCACTTCCTCCTGCCCAATGTCAAACCTCTCTGGGACAAATTCTCAGTTCCTTCTGTGGTTGTAGGATAGGTGCTGGCGTCCCACGAGCCTGTCCCCGGCTGCTCCACCTCTGCCCCAGCTCCCTGCTGATGGCCTGGGAAGGCAGCAGAGGACGGCCCAAGCGCCTGGGCCCCTGCACCACGTGGGAGACCCCCAAGAAGCTCCTGGCTTCGGCCTGGCCCAGCCCCGGCCATTGTGGCCATTTGGGGAGTGAACCAGTGTTGGGAAATCTCTCCCTGTCTCCATAACTCAGCCTTTCAAATAAATAAAAAATCTTTAAAAAAAGATAAATTCTACAATTTTAAAGCTATTTGGCCCCGAGTAAGAAGAACAGTGCAGGGATGGGCATTTGCCGATGCCGTGCGGCTTTGAGCCGGCGGCCAGGTGCAGCGCCGGCCGTCGCCCATCTGCTGGCTCGGGGGCAGAGCCAACGCTTTCCAAGGACCTGTGTGGGTTTGGGCTGGAGTCTGGTCTGTTCTGTCCCGAGAAAGTTGTTGGCTGGCATTAATCTGAGGGAGAAAAAAAGGGAAATCTTAGGGGAAGTCGTGACCGGAGGTGGAGAGAAATGCCAGCAGGTTTTAATTGGGCTCGGGAACCTTATGGACGCGGTTACACGTGCGTGGCTCACAATGCCGGCCCTGGCTGGAGCGGTAGTGACGAGCAATCCTGTCAGCCCTGCCGGGAGTCCGTAGGAGGGTGTGGGGATCAGTGCACGCTCCAGACAATAGTTGAGTAAGAATCCGATCCAGGGCAGCCCCTCGCCGTGCAGTCCCGCCCGGCCCGAAGTCAGATGTTCGCCAGCTCACACTTCTGCCTCGCCAGGCGCCTTGGCAGCCGCGCGTAAACAAGCCTTGAACTCATTACATGGCTCTGTGTCGGCCTCTGATTAGTGAGGGGCTGCTCGTGGCGGGCGCGGCGTGGCAAGGGCTGGCTTCCAGGCTCTAGCCACACGGCTGCGTTGAGAACGCTGGGTGTGGGCGGCTCGGTGCTTGGCAGATCTCGGACTGGCCTCCCCAGGTGAGCCCGGGGGTTGGAAGGGACGCCGTCAGAGCGCGCGGCTGTTCTGCTGTCTGCAGAGCACGCAGCCTCACTCCGTCTCTCTGAAAGCGGCGTCCGAGGTCTGGTCCCTCCAGCGCTGCGGCTGATGCGCAGGTTGGCTTTGCCAGTCCAGTTTTCCCCCTCGGTGACTCTGCACCAGCAAACCTGGCCACACACCAGGCCTTCCCATGGAAACAGGTGACTTCCCACCCACCGCACTGGGCGCCTGCACTGGCCGCGTTCCGCTAACTCCTCAGTCCCCGTCCATGCTTGCGGTCCAGTGGCCCTGGATCAGAGAGTGAAGCCCCGGGGTCAGGACAGGGGAGAGCCTGAAGCCGGTTGTCCCTGGGACTGGAGCTCACCGGCCCCACTCTCTCTCCGTCACCCGTGGTAACAGGAGCTCCTGGTGGAGTGGGTCCCTGGCTCCTCACGGGGAGACTTCCTCTCCCAGCACTTCAGTCTTCCAAGCAGACTGAGCCCTGGCCCAGGATGGACGAGGAAGGGGCACCCATTTGACCACGTCCTTGGGAGAGGAAAGCGCTCCCCCCCGCTTCTGTGTACCCAGGGCTGGGGGCTGCCTGCGGGGGCTCGCAGATGAGGGTCACACCCAGGAGGGGCACTGGGTGCTGGAGTGTCCCGCAGAGCAGGGCGTCCATCAGCTCTGCCCACCTCCCGCTGGGCTGGCGCAGGAGAGAGGAGCATATGCTGTCGTTGTAGCGTAGCACATGCGTGACTGATGTGCCTGGGATCCACACTTACACATGTGTGCACACATGTGCACACACAAGCACACACGTACCTGCGCACACCCACACCCACAAATTCATGCATACATGCACGCACACACATGCACCCACAACACAGCTGCACACACATGACACACATGCATGCACCCACACATGTGCACACACATACACACATGTACACAATGCACTCACACACCTGCACACACACATATACACACCTGCACACATACACTTGCACACACAACACACGTGCACACACATGCCCTCCCACATGCAACCCCACATCTGCACACACGTGCATACACACATGTTTCAGAAACACTGCTTTTGCTCATCATGTGCTCTTCCTCTGGCCTATTCTGTCGCATCGTCGGATTTTTGAAAGGTGGCGAGAACCCAGTCCACTGATCCCGTGACCCCACTGGCGGGCTGGAACCTTCCAGGCTAACACAGCTGGAAATGTTCACCAAGCCCCACAGAGCGGCTCCCAGACAAAGCACTTAGAGAGAGGAGACGGCTGATGGCACCCGGCCTGGCAGTCGGCACAAGCAGAGCAGTGGGACGAGCTGGCGCTCAGGACAATGGACAGGGCACAGGCCGAGGGGCTGCTGGCAGGAAGCGGCTCCCAGACACGAGGCCTTCCAAGGCAAGTCTCGACGGGGAGACGAGTCGGCTGAACCCCGAGCATCCGAGGTGCCCAGCCTGATGACCCGCGGTGCGGCCCCTCACTCCGTCCGCTCAGCATCCGCGGCGCAGGTGCTCTCTGTGACCTGTGGTCGATCACTCGTGTTTTGGTTTGCTTTCTCCCTCTCTGGCCTGACGCTGTTGGACAGGAGCCCGGCTGTTTCTCTGACGTGTCCTGGGTGCCTGGCCCAGTCAGGCCCGGGGAGTGCTTTCCACACAGCCTTGCCTGCGAAATGGACGCATTTCAAATAGGACGCGGTCTCCTTGGAAGTCATTTAGGAACTTGGACTCGGACACATGGCACTTCAGAGATGAGCACGGGGCCTGCGTGTGGTCTGTGGCCTGGAGAGCTTAGACGGCGGCATGGAGAGGAGCTGCTGGGGAGCAGAGGGGCTGCCACGGCCCATCCAGGGGCGCCCAGTCTGGATGAGATCAGGGCGTGTTCGGGTGTTAGTCTCTAACCCGTGTGACTAGGGACATGACAGGCTCGGACCTGATCCTTTGCCACATACTCTATGCAGTTCCCAGGGGAGATCTCCAACCAGGGAGAGAATAGAATGAGGACTGATCTCATGGCAAAGTATCGGTCTAAAGATAGAACGGCCTCAACATACAGTGTCCGACGAGTTTAGAGCTGTTTTTGTTGACTACAATATAAGACCCCGAAGAGGGGCGGTGCTGGGGCATAGCGGGTAAAGCTGCTGCCTGTAGTGCCGGCATCCCATATGGGCACTGGTTCGAGTCCCGACTGAACCACTTCCGATCCAGCTCTCTGCTGTGGCCTGGGAAAGCAGTGGAGGATGGCCCAAGTCCTTGGGCCCTTTCTGCTGAATGGGAGACCTGGAGGAAGCTCCTGGCTCCTGGCTTTGGATCGGCGCAGCTCTGGACATTGCGGCCGTCCGGGAGTGAAGCAGCAGATGGAAGACCTCTCTCTCTCTCTCTCTCTCTCTCTCTCTCTCTCTCTCTCTTTCTCTTTCTCTTTCTCTTTCTCTCTCTGCCTCTCCTCTCTCTGTAACTCTGTCTTTCAAGAAAATAAATAAATCTTTAAAAAAAAAAAGACACATAAGAAATTAGTGTCTCAAAATATCCACTGTTTTCTAATTCTTGTCATTCTTGGTGTTGACTAGGCTCAGCTGGGTGGTTCTTCTGCTCTTCACGGATCAGTGGGGGTCTAGACAGGCTGAGCAAGGCGTGTCACGCCCTCAGCTCAGGGAGAAGCGTGGTTCAGCCCCTCGGCTGGTGGTGGGTGCTGGAGCTACCTGCTGTGGCCTCTCCATGGGGTCTGGGCTCCTGTGTGCACGAGACTGGGTTATGCAAGGAAGTCAGTAGAAAATGTCAATCCTCTCATGCTTAATTAAACTCTGCGTTTTGGAATTTCACCACTGACACATTCCATTCATTGCAGCCATCTGGTAGACCTGCTCGCCTCTGCGGTCCCCCATCAGTCAACCCACCACCAGTTCCTGCATGGCAGCAGTGGCCACCGCGCCTTCCTGGTGGTCTCAGCGGCAGCACTGTGGGCACGCAGTCCTCTTCCCTGTGTGATCTTGCCCCAAGCCTGACTCTCTAGTGACCAGGGAATAACTGCGTCCTGATGCAAGACAATTGTCACTGCTGCCTGTGCTCAGAGGTGGACGGTAGCCAACTGTGGGTGCTGCAGCCCTGTGTGCCAGGGAGAAGGCACCTGCGGTCATGACCCCTCCTCCCAGGCAAGGTCTTAGACTACGTGTCCTCCATTTTCCCACGATTCCTTGGTGTTTTCGTCTCCCGCTCTGCTCCCACCACACTCCTGCCTCTTTGCTAACTTTATGAGCAGCAGGGAGCACCTGTGTGATCTGGGCCAAGTTACCTCAACGTCCTTTTCTGAAATGTTTATTTTTATCTACTTGAAAGACAGACTGAGGGCAGGAGAGATCTTCCATCTGCTGCTCTACTCCCCAGATGCCTAGGGCTGGGCCAGCAGAAGCCAGGAGCCAGGAACTCCATGGGGGTCTCTCACGTGGGGGATGGGGGCCCAAGTACTTGAGCCGCTACCTGCTGCCTCCCTGGAGGCATCAGAGGGAAGCTGGATCGATAAACAGAGGAGCCGGGTCTTGAACCAGCCCTGAAGTGCAGGGCCGGGCACGCCCAGCGTTCTCTCTGCTTGCTCAGCTGTGAAACCAGTGTGGTGCTCCCTGCCCAGCTAGCATGAGCACCAGTGAGAAGCCGTTGTGCTGGTATTTTTAAAAAATATTTATTTATTTGTTTTGAAAGGCAGAGTTACAGAGAGGCAGAGGAGGAGGCACAGAGAGAGAGAGAGAGAGAGAGAGAGAGAGAGAAAGAGAGTCAGTCTTCCATCCGCTGGTTCACTCCCCAAAAGGCTGCAATGGTCAGAGCTGAGCTGATCTGAAGCCAGGAGCCTGGGGCTTCCTCTGGGTCTCCCATGGGGGTGCAGGGGCCCAAGCACTTGGGCTATCTGCTGCTGCTTTCCCAGGCCACAGCAGGGAGCTGGATCAGAAGTGGAGCAGCCGGGACTCAAACCAGCATCCATATGGGACGCTGGCACTGCAGGCTGCGGCTCTACCTGCTGCCCACAGCACCGGCCCCCTGGCATTTTTTGAACACTATGTGAGAAGTTCTAGAACGGGTACTGGGTCCACAGAGGATGCAGGAGGTCACCTGTGGCTGGGGCTCAGCTGGGGTCTGGCAGGTGTCTGGATCATGACGTTGTGTGTCTCCCGAGTGTCACTTGTCATGTTTAGGTTATCGGCCTCTTGGAGACTTGGGGAGCAACTTGAAGTCATTGACGTGGTGGTGAACGCGTGGGGTCAGAAGCGTGAGCCCCTCACTCTGTGTCCAGTTCAGCATCTGCACAGGAGTCTGCTGATAGTCCCTGTCATTGCTGCTGCTTCTTACTATTAAAGATTTGTTTATTCATTTGAGAGGCAGAGAGGGAGGCTTCCATCTGCTGGTTCACTCCCCACATGGCTACAACAGCAGACACTGGGCCGATCAGAAGCCAGGAGTTTCTTCTTATCTCCCAGGCAAGTGCTGGGGCCCAAGCACTTGGGCCGTCTTCTACTACTTTCTCAGGTGCATTAGCAGGGAGCTGGATCAGAAGCGGAGCAGCCGGGACATAAACCAGTGCCCATATGGGAGGCCGGCGCTGCAGGCGGAGGATTAACCTACTGCACCACAGTGCCAGTCCCGGCCCCTGTTAATTGTTAAAAATGAGAGAGAAACAGCAGCACCTGGTGTCCACCCCAGACGTTGAAGAGAAACCAGGTTAAGGAAAGAAAAGGCTAGGAAAGGCCCAGTGCTGTGGTGTAGTGGGTAAAGCTGCCGCCCGCAGTGCCGGCCTCCCATACCGGCAACGGTTCGAGTCCCGACTGCTCCACTTCCCATCCAGCTCTCTGCTGTGGCCTGGGAAAGCAGTGGAAGATGCCCCAAGTCCGTGGGCCCCTGCACCCATGTGAGAGACCTGGAAGAAGCTCCTGGCTCCTGGCTTCAGATCAGTGCAGCTCCAGCCGTTGCGGCCAATTGGGGAGTGAACCAGTGGATGGAAGACCCCCCCCCTCCCGTGTGTGTGTGTGTGTGTGTGTAACTGACTTTGAAGGAAAATAAATCTTAAAAAAAAAAAAAAAACAAGAAAAGGCTGGCAAAGCGTTCCTGTCGCTTGCCACGGTAGAGACACCAGACGAGAATGTGCGAGACTCGGAGAAAGCAGGTGCTTTGCCTGGCATGAAGTGGGAGACCATTGGCATTGTGGGAAAGACAGCAACAGGGACCAATGGGCGTGAGGACCCTGGGGTTTGTGGGCGGAGACCCAGCTTGGCTATGCCCTTGCGTCCTTGACTGCAAACCGAGGTTTTCCGATTGCTTTGCGCGGCGCACAGGCCTGCCAGGCTGTTTCTATTCAGCAGCTCTCGACAGCCCAGTCATTTCCCAGGCGTGTGACTCTGCCGTGGGAAGCAGGCACCGGGCCCCCAGTAGGACCCCGAGTTCTCAACACTCCCCTCTAAAAGCCCTGCTTTTTGGGGACAGAGGATCCACAGAGTGGCCGCTGAAAGCCCCATTCCCTGTCCTGGGTGGGCCCGGTCCTTGCTGGGGGCCCCGCCCATGCGCCACCTCCCCCAGCTCACCGTTGCCGCCACACCATCGCACGAGTGCTGATGTGACACCACGAGGAGGATCTGTTGTCCTCTTTTGTGCAGGTGCAGAGGCTGCGGCTGGGAGAGGGGAGGCAGCCGAGCCAGCTGCACACACCTGGACGCGCAGCTGCTTCCTCTCCCGGCTTCTGGGCTTGGCTGACACAAGCCAGAGCCGCCCCGGCGTCCTCGGCGTCCTGGGGTCTGGGGCCGCCCAGCTCCATCAGCCCTGACGGGGCGCTCGCTCTGGAGGGTTCTCTCTCTTGCCTCTGGAAGACACGGAATGGGGCCTCAGGTTCGTCTGTTCCAAGCTGCAGGCTGTGGGGGCCGTCGTCCAGGACCTCGTGGGGGGGGGGCTCTCACCTGCGGAGGAGCCCACCCCAGAACCAGAGTTTCACTGGGGTCACGGCGGCCTTGGAGGGAAAATTCCAGTTTCAGCGAGAAAAGGCGTGTGTTTCCATGCATGTGGGTTGATGGATTTGTCCATTGGAGCCTATTCGAAAATATATATATTTTTAAAAACGACATTAGGTTTATTTAGAGTTAAAATAAACCTTGGTAAATATTTTTGTGCTCTCGTTTTACCCTGCCACAAATAAAATATAATGAGCTGCCTCTGAGATATCCCTCTGATTTTTCTCAGTAGACATTTTAGATAAAAGACAAAGAGTTTCTTATTTTTGGGTTCATAAAACATTCGGCATTTATGGCTTCATTTTTCTGAAATGCAGATCAAAGCCTGGCTGTGAAATTTTACTGTCCCACTGCTCACGGGTCTGTTGACTTAGTGCATACTTCAAAAATCCCCCCAGCCTCAGCCCCTCCGACCACCTCCTTTGAAAAAAAAAAAAGCCCCTTTGCATCCGGGACCCGCAGGACGCAGATTGACGGGTGGGGCGGGCCGTGCCGACAATCTCCTGGGCTCCAATGAGAAGAATCGGCCTCATTCACAGCCGGCCAGGCGCGCCCGCCGCGCCGCGCAGCGCTCCCGCCTCCCGCCCTGGCGGGGAGCTGCGCTGCGGTGCGGTGCGGTCCCCCGTTCCCGCTCACCGGACGCCTTCAGGGTCTTTGTTTATATTAATCCCCAAAGAACTAAGCTTCATTTCATTTTATTTGGGAGGGAAACCCAGCAGAGAAGAGTTCAGGAGAGCCAAATGTTTCCGTAATCGCCCTGGGTTCTGAGCGTATTTCAGGCTGACAGCTAAGACAAAGAGCCCCTCCCGCCGGCCGCGGGGTCGTATCCAGGGCTGTGTGTGGGAAATTGAGCGTGGACTGGAACCGGGCAGTGCGGCGAGGCTGGAGCCCGGCGGGCACCTAAAATCATCCCGCAGTGCGAGCGCCGCGAGGAGGGGAGGGAGCGCGGCCGGGCTGCACCCGCGTGCCTTAGCCGGCCGTCTCCTTCCAGCCATTCAGGCAATTCCAGGCTGAGCACAGTCCAGCATGCCACCCGCCGTCCCCACGGTGCCTGCAGCCGAGGCCCAGGCCAAGGCTGTGGACAGTCAGAAAGGCCGCGCCCAGGCCCAGGCCATGGACCGTCCTGAGGCCGCGCGGAGGCCATCTCCTGCTGCCGCCGCCACCAGAGTCCGTGCCCACTCCTGGCCTCGTGTGGGCCCTTCTCAGGATTCTAGACTTCTCTGCGAACGACTCCCATGTGCCGGGCAGCCTGCTGAGCGGTGGGGTCCCCAGAGCAGGAGCCACGCTCCGGGAGGGCCTGCTGGAGGCTCAGAGGCAGGGGCCCCAAAGCCCAGCGCTCTCCCGCGCAATCCCTCCCTCCCTCCCTGCCTCCCCCCCCCCCCAGGAGCTGTGCCCCACAGGGCTTTTATTTTGGTTTTTGGATTCCTTCATGAGCCTAAATGTCCCTGGGAGCCCCACAAGCCTGTTGTCCATCTGGGTTCTACCAGGTGACAGTCACCAGTGAAAACCCAGAAACTTCTAGAACTTTTGTGAACTACCTGAAAACCACAGCAATGAGCTCATCGCCTAGATGACGCTTTTGAAACCCGAGAAGCGATGTGTTCTGAAACGGAACCTCTGTGAGAGGTGCCGCTCCCCACCCACGCCTGGCCCTGCAGAGCTGTGTGCCGGCAGGCGCCGTGGGGGCTGGCTGGGCTTCCCCACCTGCCTGGGGCCCCGACGGCCAAGGCTCTGGCTGCTGTCCGTGATGAGAATCGGTTCCCTGCAGCTGTGCATCTGCGGGGTGGTGAGGATCTCCATCAGCCCTCTGGCGCCAGGCCTCGGCGGGTGGCAGTCCCCACCGCGTGGAGACCCAAGTGTCTGTGGGTGGTCTTTTCACCTCGGTGCTGTGGGAACTGGGTGGATCTGCACCGCAGGCATCGCGAGCGGTGGGGGATGGGGGACAGAGACAGCAACTTGTGGGTCCTCCGGTGCAGGGCCACCACGTCAGCCGGCAGAGCTGTCACCCCAGGGGAAGCTGAGAGCGGGGCTCTGTCCCCTCAGATGGGCGCTGTTGGTGATTCAAGCACACTGCCTGGGGGAGCCTGGTGACGTCCTGCCCACACTCCTGATGGACATGGAAGGGTGGTGGGGATCCGTCCCGTGTCCCCCGAGGGAGAGGCCGCAATCGCCGTTCCCAGAATCCCCTCCGCTGCACACTCCAGGTTCCCGAGTCCTCACAGCTCAGTCTGTGCACGACTGAAAGGCAGGAGGAGCAGTGGTGCCGCGCTGGGGCTCGTGTGCGCTGCCCGGCTGCCCCGGTCGGCCTGGGACAGCACCACCTGCGGCTGTCTCCCCCCCCCCCCCCCCGACCCCGAGGGTAGGGTTCTGTTCCATGCTGGAGGGAAAGAACTCGACCTGTGCCCAGGCCCTCGTTTTTCTACCTCATTCTTTCCACGCTTCCTCCACGGATGCATGCAGAACACGCTCCCAGAATGCCACGCGGCACCATGCAAAACGTGGGGCTCCCCGTGGCCGGGTGCCGCCTCCAGCAGCAGGCGCGGGCACAGATGCAGGCGCAGTGGGGGCCGGGCAGACCTCAACTGGCATCTGGCGGTCGTTGTGGACTGTGATTGTGTCCTTGGTCCCTGGGCTCCTGAGTTGCACACGGCCCTGGCCGGGGGTGGGCACGCAGACATGGGTCCCACGGAGCTCCCTGGGGACAGCCGTCCCGGGCTGACAGTCTCGCCCTGGGGGGGACCTCCCGCCCGTGCTGCCCAGGAGCTGGCGTTTGGAGAGGGCGAGGAACTGAACCTGGCTGGTGCCTGGTTTATGGGGGAACCCAGGCTCGAGGCGGTGCTGCTGACGGGCCCACCGCCAGGGTCGGAGCCGCCTCGGCTTGCAGGTGTGAGTGTGCTGTGTGAGTGTGTGTGTCTCTGTGTGTGTGTGTGTGTGGTGTGTGTCTGTGTGTCTGTGTCTGTGTGTGTGTAGTGTGTGTGCGTGTGTGTCTGTGTGTGTGTGTGATTTCCCACTGCACTCTTGCTTACATCCTCCACATTATTTCTGACCTCCTGGTCACTTTTTAATATGAGAGGCAGAGACAGACACACACGGAGAGAGATAGAGACACACGGAGAGAGACAGCCACACATGGAGAGAGACAGTGACACACGGAGAGAGACAGTGACACACGGAGAGAGACAGCGTTCCACCTGCTGGTTCACCCTCGCAGTGCCTGTGACATCTGAGGCGGGGCTGGATTCGAGATTGGCAGCCAGGACTTGAGCTGGGTCTCCCGCGGGGGAGGCAGGAGCCCACGCTGGAGCCGGCACACTGGCTCCCAGCCCGAGTCCCAGTCTTCTCTCTCCTGCTGAGCTGTCGGCCGCTGGAGGGGGCTTCCTACGCCCGCTGTCCCCCCTCGCTGCCTGCCTGTGCCCCACCCATGGTGGGTGCTCGGTGGGGCTCCCGGATGGCGTCACTGGGCCCCGTGTGCAGCTCCAGGTTTTCTGAATGTCTTTGCCGCAGGTCTCTGCGGTGGACCTGGCACTGGGTGACTGACCTCGTGTCTCTTAGCATGAGATCCGCGCTGTCGGCACACTCAGCGCAGACACAGGACCCAGGAGGAGAGCCCGGAACTGCGAGGCAGGCGAGGGTCCCGTGGACAGACAGCAGAGGCGAGGTCAGCTCCTCGCTCGATTTCCGGAAGATTTTCTTGGACGGTGCGATTTCATTCATTGGTTCACACGCCTCTCTCGAGCACGTACCTCGTGCGTGCCCCCGCGAGCTGGGCCCTTGAGGGCTCTGGAACCCGTGGTGAACTGTTGAATCCCAGGTTCTTTGCTGCTCGCGTTTCCAGGGCTTCCGTGGGGCCGGGGCGCAGGCCCTTAGCTTGAGTGCTGCGCGTCGAACCTGCTTTCTATCAAGTCGGCTCCGTCTCCCGGCCTACAGAAGCACGCGTGCTAATACCTTCCTTTTCCACAGGGTTTTTGGGAGCCTTCAGGGGGATGGGGAAAAAAAGAAGTCGGCAAAGCGTACAGCGAGCTCAGAAAAGTCCAGAGTAAATGAGGCTCTGAGCCGAGCCCACGGCGAGTGTGCAGAATTCATTAATCACTCTGCGAAACCCGGTAAACCCGCTCCCCGGACAGTCTCTCTGTGCCAGGTGGGGCCGTTTAGTCCGTGGCTGTGGCTAGTGAAGGTCTTCACATAAGTAGGAGAGCAAACGGATGTGGACGAGTTTCCTGGCCGGGAAGCGGCGGCGAGTGTCCACAGCCAGATCACGGAGGCGCTTGCTTTGCGGTAGGGAGAAAGGTGTCCCCCCGGGAGGTGCGTGTGGCTCGGCCGCAGTCGGCTGGCATTGTGCAGTCACAGAGACCCAAGCCGGTTCAAACAGGGCAAAGAAGAAGACAGAGGTAGCCCCAGGTGGGCCGCGGTGAGCATGCCCCACAAACCGACCGCTGTTCTCTGTCCCGAGTCTCCCGGCCTCCATGGAGACCTCCAGGAGTGCCCGGCTGACGCTCGGGGAGGAGAAGGGATCGGCCCGCTGCCCGTCGTGAGGCGCTGGGCTCATCTCCCGCCAGCACCTGTGTGGAGACGGCAGGAGTGTCCACCCCAGGGCCGTGGCCAGCGCTGCCAGCCCCCATCGGGGTACAGACGCACATGGGCACCTCCCAGGTGCCCCCACACGTGGTCGTCACAGCGGCCCTGTCGGGAGAGCTCGGGTGGTGGTTCCCGTTTCTGCACGAGGGCCACAGACAGGGCAGGGCGCTTGCTGAGGATCGGTGGGCAGGTGGAGGCGGCCGCGTCCCCAGGTCTGTGCTGTCCACGTGTGGCCCCCGTCGACACGGAAGGGACAGGCTTGCTCTGCGTGGGACACGGGAGCTTCTGTGGTGAGGAATGTGCCAGCCCCTCCCGGGGTGGCCGGGCGGTGTGCGTCTCCAGGGAAACCTTGGAGGTCTCGATACCCCAGCTCTTGGCTGGGACGTCACCCCTCCCCGTAACTGCCGGGAGCTGGGAAACACGGCGACAGGACAGTGCGTCCACACAGCAGGGCACCCGGCAGGGCAGGGCAGGCAGGGGTCAGCAAGGAGCTTGGGACCCACAGGGAGTGGGGCGGGCAGAAGGCTGGGGCAGGGAGTGAACTGGAGCAGGTGACCGGCTGTGTCGGCCACTCAGGCTTCACCTGCTGAGAGGCTGAGGTCCCTCAGGGCGGGACCTGTTTGCAGGGACGGCTGTGACCTTGCCAGGGTGGGTGGCTCGCTGCAGCCGCGGCCTCCACCAGGGGCCGGGAGGGTCCCCGAGGTCTGCGCACACTCATGCTTCCTGCGTGCACGCACTGCCACCACAGTTCAGTTCTGCCTCTGACCCGCCCAAGGTACCAGCTCGGGACACACCCTGCCCTGCCCGGCATGGCCACAGCAGATGTCAGCGCCCGACCCCTCACCCGCTCTCCCCCAGGCCGCTGGCGCTGCTGGGCGATGGTGGACGGCTGTGCACCAGGTCCTTGGTTCCCCAGGGCGAGCTGCTCGTTAAGGAGAAAGAGGATTGCTCACAAGGCCTGAGGTCGCCGTTGGTACAACTGGGAAATGGTCGATCGGCGTTCATGGGTTCAGAAGGAGCTGCCCCCGATTGCTGGGGGAGGGGGGTCAGTAGCGGGTGTTCCTGGTCCCCGGATGGGAAGAGCCCTCTGCGGGAGAGAGAGTTCTTCCATCTGCCGATTCGTTCCGCAAACGGCCGCAGCCAGGAGCCTCATCTGAGCCTCCACGTGGGTGCAGGGCCCCAGGCACTGGTCCATCTTCTGCTTTCCCTGGTGTGTCAGCAGGGAGCTGGATCGGAAGTGGAGCAGCCAAGGCTCCAGCCGGAGCACTGATGTGGGATGCCAGCAACGTAGGCAGCGGCTTCACCCGCTGTGCCACAGCACTGGCCCCAAAGGCATCGTTTTTAACTCACTGCTTATGACAGTGCTTGGTGGGGGGTAGTTATGGCTGTGAACCCCAGGAGGAGGGGAGCAGCCCGCTGGGGTTGGTGGACAAACCCAGGCCCCTCCCCCTCTGGTGTTCGTGACATGTGGCACCTAGGGCTCTGCAGGTGGCACTCAGGCTGGAGGGGGAGGGGATGCCCGTGTGTGTCCCGGAGGGGGAGTTCCACTCGCTGCCTGCCCCAGGCCAGACACTGCCCAAGCCTGGGGCAGAGGAAAGACCCCTCTGTGTGTTGGGGGGCATGGGTGGGGAGGGTGCGGCACCTCCGTGTGCTGTGGCATCGTCGTGTTCTCTGCCTGTCCACCACCAGACCATCAGCGCCAGGGACTGCCTTGTTCACACCCTTGCCACCAGCCCCTGGACCAGCTCCTGGCCCCAGGAGAGGCACCTGACGTGTCGTTGTCACTCGGTGAGTGACTTGGGCCTCCCCCGCGGACGCACAGGCAGTGAGTGGAGGAGCTGCAGGGACCCCGATGCACGCCCCCAGCCTCCCGCCCTCAGACTCCGTCTAGCCCGCTGGGCAGCTGCGGCTCTTCCCGCCGTGCTCTTAGGGCTGTTTGGCATCCGTAAGACCCGCTAATCCCCTGCCGTGTGCCGCTCCCGGCAAGGTCACGGGCCTCCCTCAGAGCTCGAGGCTGACAGCCGGCTCCCACCCTGCACTTGGGGTCCGAATGGCAGATTTACGGGGAGAAGCCCGGCGCGCCCCTTTGGAGCCTGGGTAACTGGATGCTGTCGGCAAGCATGGCCCCGGACGGCATCTCCAGACGGAAGGAAAAGCGCAAATCCCGGTTCTCACCTCCCCGGGAAAATCTTCGGGGGAGCTCACGCCGGCCGCTGCCCCAGCTCCTGGGACGCCATTAGGCGTCACTGGGTGAAGCTGGGATTCTAAGCCCTAGACGTGGCCAGGACCACGGTGCTGGGAGAGCAGTGCCTCTCTCGTTGCCCGGAGAGGGTTCACCGGCGCCTGAAGTCCAAGCCCGAGCAGGACCCTGCGTGGCTGTCGTCTCGGGGGACGGTGGGAGCAGAGCAGCCGCATCTGTGCTTTGGTGCCCGGGCAGAAGTGCCCAGGCGCCTGCTGTGCTGGGAGGCCGGACCGGACCAGGCATGGGTTCCGGCCTAGCCCCGGCCCGGCCCTGTCAACCGCAGGACTCTGGCCGCTTGTGTCGGTTTCAGGGCTTCAGTTTCCTTGTGGGGCAGTGGGTTCCCTCAGGCACCAGTCACTCAGTCGTCCTGTCTAGAACCTTCCAGATCCACTGACTGTGGCCTCAGGGGCGCCCGTGATGACTAGGAACCGCCCCAGCAGACGGGGACCGTTTGGGGGTCAGCACCCCGGCTTGACGAGCGTTAACCCCGGTGTGCACTTCTCTTCTCCGTTCCAGCTCCATTTGGGGGCCCTACTCACGACCGTGGAGTTCCGGTTTTTGCTTTTGTTGGGGACCCTGGTGGCACGTGACACGAAGGGGGTGCAGTCACCACGTGGGCGCTGTCTGGCAAGTCCACTGCTTCCAAAGCTGTGGGGGCCTTGGCGCCGCCCACTGCGGACAGCGTGCCTGTGGCCACTGAGTGGAGGAATCCGGCGTCAGGGGCGGGCTCGCTCCTACAGGCCCCGGCCCTGTGTCTGAGGCCAGCGTCCATTCTGAGGCGGCCTGGGAGGAAGAGGGCAGAGCCGCCCATGCGCTGGTCCCCGTGCGGCCACCGCTCCTGGGCAGGAGGCCTCCCGGTGCCAGCGGCTGGACGCCCCCTACCCGGGCTGACATCTTCCTGCGCTGCCCCTGAGTCCAGCTTGTTTTGCTTTCTGTCTCCACAACAAGGACAGAGATTTATTTTTTATTGCTCTGGTTGACTCTGCCAGGACCACACTTCCTCTCACTTCTTAAAGGAGCAGTGAGACCCCCCCACCCCGGGTCTGGTTGGGCTCATTTTTAATGACAAAAATGAAAATAAAAAGGCTGGACTCATCTCGTAGGAGTGGGCCATTGCTGCCCCCTGTGGGATGCCCGAGGGGCCCAGTGGTGGGGCCTGGGGTCTCCCAGCAGGGCTGGCTGCCCCACAGAGGACAGAGACCAGCTTCCCCACGCCCCTCGCGGGCTCCGCAAGCCTCTGCTCCTGATTTCTTACAAGCCGACAGGGGCACCGTCCTCCGGGGCGAGGTGCTCCTACGGGCACTGGCGGTTTCAGAGCTGGCTGGGCTGGCCTGGGCTTTGGGTCCGGGAGGCCACGTGGAGACGGCAGCCCCTCCACGCGAGGGGCAGCCCTGTTCCTCCAGGTCCTGCTGTGTGACCGTTACTCGCCCTCTTGGAGCTCCAGCTCCTCGCTGGAGGGTGGGGTGACAAGTGTGCCTGCCGCCCGATGACTGCAGATGATGGTGAGCTGGCACACCTGGCCGTGGTGCCTGCAGTCGGCTGAATGATGGATCTGCCCTGGGGACCTGTGCCTGCTCTGCCTTGACTTGGCAAAGGGACTTCCTGGTGGTGGTTGATGAAGGACCTCAAGACAGGAGGTCCCCTGGGTCCCCGGGCGGGCCCCCGGAATCACGGGCAGGAGGGTCAGAGTCCCAGAGGGAAGTGGGCGTGGAAGCAGGGGTTGAGGGGCGCACCCGGGAGGTAGGGGAAGGGGGCAGCTCCCCGTGCTGGAACGGGCAGGAACCCCAGGCCGCCTGCCTCTCGGTTTCAGCCGAGACCCGAGTCAGACTCCAGCCTTCAGCCTGCAGAGCGGGTGGAGGGAAATCTGGGTTGTTTGAAGCCAGTGAGTTTGCGGCCATTTGTTACGGTATCGACAGGACAGGCCTACGTGGCTGTTAGCACTGCAGGTGCTGGGGGAATGCCTGTGTGTCAGGATGAGTGCCCGCGGCCAGGGTCTAAGCTCCGTCCTCATCATAAGCATCTCTGTTCTGCTCACTTTGGCTCCTTGCTGCGCCGTGAACACCAGTGTGTCTCCCTTAGGCGCGGTGCTTGAGCGCAGGCGAGCAGCTCCTCCGCCCGGCGAGCTCCTGCTTAGCCCTCAGAACCCACCTGCTGGCGCGGCTCTCTGTCTCGCCCGCCCTTGGCTCCTGTTGGTTACAGAGTGTGTGTTTGTCTAGACGCATCTCCCTCGCCCACCCGGCTGCATGGTCTGTGTTACTTTTGAGTTTCCTGCACCCTCTAGTGTCTGGCCCACAGCGGATGAGCAGAAACTGTGGGTGCGTGAGCGAATGCGTGTGGGCTGGCCTGCAGCCGTGGGGGGTCGCAGGCACACAGGGGGCCCTTGGGAGCGTCCTTGTCCCGAGGGACAGAAGCTTCGTCTCCTCGGCACACAGGGGGCCCTCGGGAGCGTCCTTAGGGACAGAAGCTTTGTCTCCTCGGCTCCCCACCGTGCTCCTGGCAGGCAGCACCTCCTGGTGCTTGTACGCATCCACCCCTCCCCTCCCCCTCCCCCTCTCCCCCATCCCTCTCCCCCTCCCCTCTCTCCCTCCCCTCTCCCCTCTCTCCCCCTCCCCTTCTCCCCCATCCCTCTCCCCCTCTCCCCCTGTCCCTCTCCCCCTCTCCCCCTGTCCCTCTCCCCCTCCCCCTGTCCCTCTCCCTCTTCCCCTCCCCTCTCCCCCCCACCATGCTGACCCCTATCCTCCCACAGGCCTGCAAGGCTGAGGGGCCTCGTGGCTGCCATAGGCAGGCGTTGCCAGACCTCGTGCAGGTCTCTTACCTGCTGCCCACACTTATCGCATGAATTGAAAATTGCCACATATACACACACACACATGCACACGCACACACATGCACATGCACACACATGCACACGCATACACATACACACATGCACACACACGCACGCACACACACCTATTCACTTCTTCCTAACTAGTGGTTGCCAGGGCCTTTTCCCACATAGGGTTGCCGTCCGAGGCCCTGGGAGGTGGGACTGATTGGACCGCTGGGGGCAGGAGACCCCGCAGGTCCCAGGCCCCCCCGACACCCACACCCTCCACTGGCCACCGCCCACAGCCCCCCATCCTCTGAGCATTTTCCTGCTCCTCGTAGTCCACATGTCATGGAGGCGGGGACTTGGTCTCTTGATGGCACCCCAGAGTGGCCGCCGGGGACGAGCCTCAGCCAGCATCTGTGGGGTGGGGGAGGCAGCAGTGCGTGCCTGGGCAGTGGAGTCACTGCTGGGCCCCGGTGAGGCTCCCTGCGAGTGCGTGAACCACTGCAACTGGTGGAGAAATCCCGCCGAGAGCGGCAGCCCCGCTGCGCGGATGATCTCGTCAAAGGACCCCGTCCCCGGGCCGCCCCTCTGCACTGCTGTGGCAGGAGTCAGTTGGTGGTTCTGTTTTATTTCATTTTATTTTGGTAAATAATGTTTTTGTGTTATGAAAATAAAGTTTAAAAAAGTTACAGAAGTCGAAGGAATGAAGAGAAAAGACCCCGTCGGCCGCGGACAAAGCCGGTTGTCCATGGCGAGGAGCAAACCCCAGGGTGCTCCAGGGACGCAAAACCTGTCTCCCAGGCGTCCTCTTTGCACGTGGTTTCAGCCCTGCAGGGGCACGGGCAGCTGTGGCTGTGGCTGTGGCTGGGGCTGGGGCTGGGGGTCCCGCAAAGGAGAGGGCGCTCAGGGTGTGAAGACCCAGCCAGGCACCCAGCCTGAGGCCGAGGCTACGGCCGGCGTCGGCGTGGCGGTGCAGGGAGCAGGACTCCGCCACCCGGGTGGATGGCGCCCCAGAGGAGCAGAACCGGGACCAAAACCTCAGCGGAAAGAGCCAGGTCCTGGCTTGAGCCCCACACGGGGCCCGGGCACCGGGGCCTCTGCAGCCTGGGTGCGGAGCTGTGCAGCTCCCCCTGGGGCCGGGCCAGGCCCTGGCGTCCCGAGAGTGCTGGGTTTTCCGGTTCCGCGGGGCCTGATGTCATTTCAGAGAAGGAGCTGAAGAACCGCTGTGTTTTCCAGCCCGTGTCTCCGAAGCTGTCGTCTTTAACAACAACAACAAAAAATCCTGATTTTATCCGAAAGCGGACGTTCCAAACCCCAAACCGCTAGTCCAGGCCCCTTCCCCGGCCGGTGCTGGCGCCGGGCGCTGGCTGCAGCCTGGGAAACGCGGGGGTCGCCCAGTTCAGTCCACCGCAGAGCTCACAGCTGGCGGGGGCAGGGGCAGCGGCTCGCAGACGGCCCGTGGGGGCCCAGGAGGTGGGTAGAGGGCACGGAGGCCGGGCTGGGGGCGGGGCGGTGCTGGGGCTCTCGTCTGGCGGAAGGCAGCCCTCGGCATCCGAGAATGCCGCAGCGTGTGTTCCAGAGCCCTCTCTCCCGAGCGCGTGGGGCTGCTCACCCTTGGCTGACACGCTGGGAACAGGGCAAGCGACACTCGGAACCCTGGCACGCGGGGCTTGGAGGTGGGGGCTCACGGCAGGCTCCAGCCTGGGTGTTCTGTTGCCCTCCATGCCCTTGGTGGGATCCCCGCCCCCTGGGGGCTGGGTACCCAGACTGTGGCTGGCCACTAATTGTCAGAGAAAATACGTCTGGGCAGCTGGGTTTGGAGGCCCTGCTGGGCGACGGAGCTGAGCACCCAGGGCCTCCTGGGCACCATCACAGCTCATCGTTGGATGATCTATTTCGTAGATGAAGAAACTCAGGCTCCGAGAGCTTATGGGAGCCATGGAGCCGGGCTCGGAGCTGGGCTCTGATGATCGCAGGCAGCCTGTGGGCAAAGACTGTGTTGTGGGTCAGATGTGTCCCCAAAGAGAGTCCTTCTGTTTGCAGGAAGTGAGAGAGAGTGGGCGCCCGCGACCAGCAGAGAAGGGGCAAAGAGAAGGAGTGGGGGAGGGGGCTGGGCTGGGCCGTCCTGTGGATTCTCCACTCGGACAGCCTAGAGCTAGGACCCCTGGGGCATGTGCAGGCTGTGTCTGAGGGTCCCCGCCTCCCTCCCTCTCTCTGGGTGCCTGTGAGTGTGTCTCTCCCTCCCTCTGTTCCTCCCCCCCCCCGTCTCTGTCCCCATCTCCATGTGTCTGTCCTCGTGGTGGCCGCAGGGGGCTGGATGCCCATAGAAGGCCCCCCAGGGACACAAGGAGATGTGCGCCAAGCCCTGGAGTCCGTGGTCTTCCTGAGATGCGGCCGCAGGAGCAATCGTTGTCGTGAGCGACATGCGTGTGCGGTGGTGGAAATGCCAGCTTTGAGGCCGGGCCAGGTGTCTGCGATGGGACGCGATGCCCTGGCTGCCGCAGGTGGGTTTGCACGTGGACAAACCCCAGGAAAGACCACAGAGCCTGCCTGCCCTGTGGCGGGAGACTCGGGGCTCAGGCCACAGCCCTGGCCGTGGTGCCGCCCACCGATGTGCACCCCAGGCCCGGCCCCGGGATGAGTCTTCGTCCCCGTCACAGCCCTGGGTCCTCGGAGCTCCTGTTGCATTCTCATTTCAGAGAAGGAAGTGGAGTCTCCGGGTCACGAGCCAGCAAAGGGCAGAGCCAGGTCGCGTCACCACTCGATGCCCAGGCTCCCACGGCCCTGCCGCCGAGGCTTCTTTGTAGGGGCCGAGGACTTCTGCCTCTGTGCGCTGGCTGGGCGTCTGGTGCGGTGGCTTGCGTGGCTCCGTGGTGCGGTGCCTCGGGTCCCGGCTCCTCCTCTGCTTCCTGCTCACGCGCTCCTTGGGAGGCAGTGGGTGACGGCTCAGGTTCTGAGTCCGCACCACCCACCAGGGAGACCCTGAGGGAGCTCCTGGTTCCTGGCTTTGGCCTGACCCAGCCTTGATTGCTGGGGCGTTTGAGGAGTGAGCTAACAGAAAATCTCTCTTCCATCTTCCAGATGAAGTAAAAGTAAGAAACACATTTTGAAAATCCGTGGCTCAGTTTTCTCTGCAGCACCTGGTCGGAACCTGTGCTTTGGCAGAAGTTATCTGGAGATGTGAACTTGGGGTGTTGGGCTGGGGGCTTGGAGAGAAATGGAAACTGATGCAGAAACTTATTGTGGGGCTCAGCTGTGGTGTAGGGGAGGGAAAGACGGGGGGGGGACTCCTGGGGTGTGTGTGGAGAGAACCCTGGGGGGACTGCTGGTGTTGGGGGGAGAGCCCTGGGGGGACTGCTGGTGTTGGGGGGAGAGCCCTGGGGGACTCCTGGTGTGTGTGGTGGGGGGAGCCCTCGGGGACTTCTCTGGAAGGGAGAGGCCGCACAGCCGTGGATGTGAACAGGAGAATAGAGGAGGGAAGATGGGGAACCAGACTGATCAGGGAGGGGGCAAAGGCCGAGCTCCGTGATGAGGAATGGGACTGTTGACAGCTCCACGCGTCCCACGGACAACTCAGAAAGCAGTGGGCAAACTGCTGGAGAGACAGTGCAGCCGACGCACGGAGAGACGCAGGCCAGAGCGGGCCACTCGCGAGGTCCTCCCGGCTGCCGCTGTGCCCTGTGGCTTGGCTGGCGGGGCCGACCGGCCGCCTGGGAGAGCCACGTCCCAGTGTCACGGGAGTTCCTGGAACGCTGGAGAGGATGGGTGCTTCCCGACTTATTTACAGGGACAGCAGCGCCCAAAGCCGGGAGGAGGCGTTTCCAGGAAAGAGTGACAGGCGAATATTCCCCATGGACACGGAAGGGAAAACTCCAAACAGGATTCCAGGAAATCCGATCCCGCGCTGTAGCGAAAGGACAATGTGTGTTGACAGAAGGAGATTTGCCCCAGGGATGAGAAATAGTTGATTAGAAATCAAAATTAGGGGCCGGCGCTGTGGTGTAGCGGGTAAAGCTGCCACCATCAGTGCCGGCACCCCATGCAGGCGCCAGTTCGAGTCCTGGCTGCTCCTCTTTGCATACAGCTCTCTGCTGTGGCCTGGGAGAGCAGTAGAAGATGCCCAATCCTTGGGCACCTGCACCCGCGTGGGAGACCTGGAAGAAGCTCCTGGCTCCTGGCTTCGGATCAGCGCAGCTCCTGCTGTTGTGGCCATCAGTGGAGTGAACCAGCAGATGGAAGACCTCTCTCTCTCTCTCTCTCTCTCTCTCTCTCTCTCTCTCTCTCTCTCTCTGCCTCTGTCTCTCTATAACTGTGCCTTTCAAATAAGTAAATAGATAAATCTAAAAAAGAAATCAAGATTAATAAGCTGAAAAAGCAAACCGTTAGTCACCTAGCAGTGGCAGTGAAGGAATTTGACAAAAATCCAGGATTCATTCCTGATTTAAAGAAGTTTTTTGTTTTTGCAGAACTAAGAGGAAATCCCTTTAAGCTTGCAAACCACAAAGGAGCACAACTCACCCAGTACGAACACGATAACTCCAACAGCCCCGTGACTGTTAGGGAAATGAGAGGAATAACTAAAAACTGCCCCCAGAGACATGTCCCGGACCAGACGGCCTCACTGGACAATGCCAGCAGGTGTTTACGCAGTAACTGACCTCAGCTCACTGCAGTCTCCATGAGACCTCCGTGGGGTCCCTGTTCATCTCATGGAGCGAGCGGTTCCCTAACAGCAGAACCAGAGCAAGGCAGTGCAGGAAAGCAGACACAGGCCGCGTCCCCTCGCACGTGATGGAGTCTCAAAGGGAGAACGCGGCAGCGCGTGAGGAGCTGCAGGCGCTGGCAGGAGGAGCCGGCCCCAAGCGCACAGGCACGGCTCGGCATTCACGCCCCACCGACAGGCTAGAGAAGAGAAGCCACCATGACGCCCAGAGCCCGCCGGGCAGGAGGGCATTTGGCAGGCTTCACGCCCACTCACAGCTGAGTAGGGACCGGGGCAGAACTCCTCCGCCCGGCGAGGTGCATCCACGGGCGCTGCAGGTTCCGGTCCGTGGTGAGACCCAGGGTGAGTTCCCCAGAGCTGGGGAAGAAGGCACAGTGTCCACCCTCACACCTTGTGCTGTGATGTCATGTGCACAGTGATGTCATGTGCACCAGGCAATGTGATGTAATGTGCACTGTGTACCATATATCTCTTAGCTCCCTTGACCCCTGCCTCCTACCACGTCAGGAGTGTACTCAGAGTGTACTCAGAGTGTACTCAGCATGTACTCAGTGTGTACTCAGAGTGTACTCAGCATGTACTCAGCGTGTACTCAGCGTGTGCTCAGCGTGTGCTCAGAAGGAATCACAGGTCTACAGCTGTAAACTTCCAGAGTGGAAGGAAATCGGAACTCGGCGACTTCCTGTCTGGCAGGAAACTTCTGAGCTGTGTCGTGGCGCGTCTCTGTCCATCGCCTGTCCGTCTGTCTGCAGCCCCAGGTCAGTCTGTAGCTCTGTAACAGGCTACAGATGAGCAGCTCAGAAATTTGAGCTGCGGCTAAATGTAGAGATTCCGTCCTCCGATGACTGTGCTTAGACCCTCGAGAGACGAGCAGAGAATGAGATGTGCGCACAGCTGGTGGGAGGCGGTTCCTCAGAACCGTGAGGAGGCCTGCAGACCCAGGATGGCAGGAACGACCCAGTGTAGGCGGCAGTGGTCGAGAGCGTGTCCTCGGCGCAGACTCCGCCTCGGCAGGGAGTCCTCACCGTGGGCAGGTGCGGCACGTGCAAGGCTGGCCATCTGCTCAGGCTCTGCAGGAGCCACTGTTCATTTCTTTCCCTGAAGACTTTATTTATTTAATTGAAAGGCAGATTTACAGAGTGAGGCAGAGAGAGAGAGAGAGAGAGAGAGAGAGCGAGAGCGACCCAAAATGGTCACAATGGCCAGGACTGGGCTGGGCCAAAGCCAGGATCAGGAGCTCCATCCGGGTCTCCCACATGGGTGCAGGGGCCCAGGCACTTGGCCATCTGCTGCTTTCCCAGCCATTAGCAGGGAGCTGGTTTTAAGTGGAGCAGCCGGGACGTGAACCAGCACCCTTATGAGATGCCGATACTGCAGGCGGTGGCTTTACCCGCTGCAGCACGGCGCCGGCCCCGGGCTCGCACGTCTTGGCTGAGAGCCCGGCCCAGCGTACAAGGTGGGAGATGACGTGCTGCCGGCGTGAGGCCTCGTGGCCCTCCTGCGGCTGGGCTGCGCTCAGTTTGCTGTAGTGACAGGAGCATCCGGCGCCTGGCTTTCAGCTGCTGTCCTCGAGTGTCGCGCGGAGCCCGGCCGTGGTGTGGCCGTGTTGGGGGAGGTGTGCCGTGTGATTCGTGCTGGGATCTCTGGCGTTGCGTGGCCCAGGTCCCTGCTCTGTGGCCCTCGCAAGTAGGGGAGCCAGAGGAGCTGGGCTCGAGGGCTTGCCATCCCCAAGAGGAGATCAAGGTTTACCCGTCTTCTGTCTGGGGCCTGCTGGTTCGCGTCCCAGCAGCTCCACTGCTGATCCAGCTCCCTGCTAATGCACCTGGGAAAGCGGTAGAAGATGCCCCAAGTGCTTGGGGCCCTGTACTCCCGTGGGAGACCTGGAGGAAGCTCCTGGCTCCAGATGTTGCGGCCATTTGGGGAGTGAACCAACAGATGGAAGACCTCTCTCTCTGTCTCTCCCTCCCTCTTTCTCTCCGTAACTTTACCTCTCAAACAAATAAATAGAATCTTAAAAAAAAAAGCGGGGGGGGGGGGACGTCTCTGATGGACACGATGTGCTGGGCGAGTTTTAGACAGGAAGGGACCTGTCTCAGCTCTATGCCGTGGGGACCTGGCGGCAGCCTGGAGGCGAAGTCCAGGGAAGTGTGGACGCCGAGCCTCGGGCAGCTCCCGTCTCCGGTGTGCGTGGCGTCCACTGTGTGGCTCTGGTGGCTTCTGCTCCCACAGTCACACCCACTTTTTCTGGTTTTGCTGTGACCTCACCTCTCTGATGTGGCCGAGAGAGGCTGTTGGCTTCCAGGCTGCTCAGGATTTTGCTCCTGTATGGACAGGAATCCCTCCGAGATCTCTGCCTGTCAGAGCTGGAACCCACAGTGAGGACGGCCACTTCGGAAGAAAGTCTGGCCGTTTGTTAGAAACGCAGACATGGACATAGGACCCCACCGTCCCATGCCCAAGTATTTGCCTCCGGGCAGTCAAAACACATGAGGGTTACTTTTAAAAGTTTGTGGGAAAATTGAATGAAATGAATTTCCTTTGGTACAAAAAATGTTTGAGGGTCGGTGCCGCGGCTCACTAGGCTAATCCTCCACCTTGCGGCACCAGCACACCGGGTTCTAGTCCTGGTCGGGACACCAGATTCTGTCCCGGTTGCCCCTCTTCCAGGCCAGCTCTCTGCTGTGGCCAGGAAGGCAGTGGAGGATGGCCCAGGTGCTTGGGCCCTGCACCCGCATGGGAGACCAGGAGAAGCACCTGGCTCCTGGCTTCAGATCAGCGTGGTGCACCGGCTGCAGAGGCCATGGGAGGGTGAACCAACAGCAAAGGAAGACCTTTCTCTCTGTCTCTCTCTCACTGTCCACTCTGCCTGCCACAAAAAAATGTTTGAAAGCCAACACAGGTTTTCCTTTTCCATGGACATTTGGAGCCCTCATGTATCTTCATGCAGTTTTGGTTAAAAGTTCGTCTTTTAAATTAACACTCTCTCATTCTCTCATTCTTTCATTCTTTCTTTCATTCAAAGGCAGAGTGACAGAGAGAGAGATCTTCCACCTGCTGGTTCATTCTCCAAATGGCCACAGAGGCCAAGGATGGTCCAGGCCAAGTCCAGAGCCCAGAATTCCGCCTGGGGTCTCCCACGTGGGTGCAGGGGCCCGAGCACCGGGGCCATCCTCGGCTGCTTTCCCAGGCCATCAGCAGGGAGCCGGACGGGAAGTGGAGCAGCCGGGACTGGACCCAGCGCTCCAGTATTGGATGCTGGCGTTGCAGTCAGCAGCGTAAGTGGCTGGGCCACAGCGCCAGTCCCTATCTTTTAAACAAGAATGTGTGTTCACTCGAGAGACAGACAGGGAGCGAGTCCCCTGGTTCACTTCTCAAATGCCCACAACCGCTGCGGCTGGGCCAGGCGCCTGGAGCTGGGAACACAGTCCCAGGTGGGCGCCAGGGACCCGGGTACCAGAGCTGGCAGTGCTGCCCGGCGGCGTGCACACCGAAGAGGCGGAGCTGGGACTGAGACGCAGCCACTCCAGTACCCAGTGTCGTAACCATGGGCCCAGCACCGCCCCGCCTCAACAGCCGGAACCTGGAAGTTGTGGGAATGTCCATCAAGTACGGGCGCCTAGCCGTGGGCAGTAGCACGGAGTCTCCCCCAGCCCTGGGAACAGGGTGCATGGCTGGCTCGCAGGCAGCACGCGCCCCATGATTCCATGTCCGTGGAGTTCTAGAAGGCAGATCAGTGGTTGCAGGGGACGGGAGTTCCAGGGGCAGGGAGTGGGAGAGAGGGAAGCCCCGTGGGGGTGGCGTGTGTGTTCCCTGCCTGGACTCTGTGTGCGTGAGGGCTCATCGAATGTCCCGCCTTAAACGTGAGGCTCCTTGCCCGCCAATCACGTGACACATCTTCCAGTTGTCGTCTGACGTCTGACGGTGTTGCTTGGAAGTGGAGGCTGGCCGGTTTGCAAAGGTGCTGGGGACGTGACCCCGCCTCTCCGTCCACTGAGATGCAGCTCTGACCCCGCCCTGGAACCCACGCCTCCCGGCCCTGGAGGGGCCACGGTGGCGGCAACACTGGCCTTTCGGCAGCTGGGTCATGGGAGGCACAAGACATCCCCTGGGTCTCTGGAGGAAGCCAGCAGCGGGATCAGGGCTGTGCCGGTCCCGAGGACAGCTTCCTGGAGAGGACTGAGCGGCACGCTGGCCACCATGCCCCACTGTGGTCCCAGCCAGCGGCCAGCCGCGATGCCGGCCGTGTGACTGGGACACGCAGCTGCCTGCAGCCTGGGGGACACCTGACCGCACACACGGTCAGGAGGGAGCCCACCCTCCCCACGCCCAGAGTCACTAGTGAAACAAAACACCATGGAGTTCGGGGTGTTCTGTCCAGAGCCAGACTGGTCCCGTCTGGGCCCTGGGGACGGCAGGGGGAGGGCAGGGCGAGTCTGAGTGGGTAGGGCTCTGGGCCTCACACCCTGCCACTCAGACAGTTCTCCCGGCCAGCAGCCCCTTCACCCAGGAGGTGAGGACACAGGCCAGACAGGGACGCGCTGGGGCGGGTGGGTCTCACCCCAGCTTCTTACACCCCAGGTCCAGGGCTCCCTCCCAGCTTCAGCCCCACATGGGGCCAAGTGTAGAGCCCAGACCCTGTAACCTAGGTAACACGGAGTGTTGACTTTTTTTAAAATTATTTTTTAATTCCTGCTTTGAAGTGCCCAGACGCACATCCGTGTCAGCAGGCCACGGGGTCGTGCGCGTCCCCGCCAACTCGAGCGGTCTGCTTCAGCCTGGCTGGCGTGAGTGCCGGCCCGTCATTCCCAGAGAAGGCTGCCCTTTCACGGGCTCGCCCTCGCGCCCTTCCCGTCGGCGCTGGCAGCTCCTGCAGGCTCTGCTGTGCTGGGTTTTCCCTCCCTCCTCTCTCCGCCTGCACCTCCGTGGACCAGCAGCCGCGAGCCGCGAGCGGTTCTGCCTCCAGACGGGAGTGCAGGAAGCACAGTGAGCAGCGAGTGCAGACAGCCATGAAAGGCCTTTTCAGGAGGAGTTTGCTCTGGGATTAAAGGGGTTTATTCAGGGATTCACAGACGCCCGCCAGAACCTGGGAGCCTTGGAAGGCTCTCCTGGGCATAATTGGGCGACACGCCCTCAGCCGAGATGAAAGGCCCAGAGCATCCTCCCGAGACCGGCAACCCCGCCCGGCCCTGCCATCACCGCGTCTTCAGTGTGGGAGCTGCAGCTCCAGTAACGACCTAGGTGCTGAGGACACGGCGGTAGGCTCCTCCCTCTCTCTCCCTCCCCCTCTCCCCCTCCCCCTCTGCCCTTCTCCCTCCCCCTCTCCTTCTTTCCCTCCCTCTCCTTCCCTCCCTCTCTCCCTCTCCCCCTCCCCTTCCTCCTCCCTCCCTCCCTCCCTCCCCTTCTCCCTCCTTCCCTCCCTCCCCCCTCTCCTTCTCCCTCCCCCCTCTCCCCTCCCCCCTCCCCTCCTTCTCTTCCTTTTCATGTCACCCTCCCCAGTCCTCCTCCTCTCTGGTTGAGGGAGGGAGCGACAGAAATCTTACTCCTGTGTCTCCTCCTCTCCAGGTGACAACGCTGGTGCTGGGTGGCCTTCCAGCCAGCCGGGCCCGGAGTTAATGCCGCCTCCCACCAGACTCCCTGGGCCTCCTCAGTGGCCGCCCCCTGCTCCTGTCTGCTTTGGTCTTCCCTGCTGATGGGGTGGAAAAAACCCATGTCCACCAGTGACGGTTCCAGGTCTGACTCCGTACCCACGACACCCAGGACGGGCAGGTTTGGGTGGCGGAGGGCCAGGGTCACTCGGCTCCCCCCAGGGAGAAGACACGACTTCTCACTCCTGGGGGCCGCGCACCTGCTGGGAGCCCCTGGCCTGGAGCCAGGGTGGAGTCCGGGACCCTGAGCCCCGCAGCCGAGCTTTCTCCCGCTGCGGCCCCTCTGAGTGCGCTCCACACTGGGCCTTCTCTGCTCAGCTGCCCAGCGCTCATTAACACATATTTAAATAATTATGGAGAAATCCACATTTTATGCGCCCTTAAGCACTTTGCCCTGGGGTCTCTTCAGCTGGGGCTTGGGAGCCTCAGAGCCTTGGCACCCTCGGCTGCCACGTCCTGCGCCTGTGGTCCCGGAGCGGCCCCACAGCGCACCTGCCTCGCCGAGCCCGAGGCCCCAGATATGCACCCAGACACTCGGCGTTTCTTCTCCCCCTGCTGCCCCAGCCGCCCGTCCTGGCTGAACTCGGCGCAGAATGAATGTGCTATTGAGCCAGGCTGGTCTGTACTGGCAAAATTGTTCCAGTTTAGCCCAGGGCTGGATGCGACGGCGTTCTTCAGCCAACACGGGGCAGCTGGAGGCAGGAGATGGGGTATGTGTGTGCATTGTACATGTGTGCATAATGTGCTCCCTGCTTGCATGTCATGTGTGTATTGTATACATCACAGCATGCAATGTGCATGCTACATACACATATGCAACATGCATGCAAATAAGGCACACTGAATATGTGCACCACACATGTGCCTATAATGCATATGTGACACATGCATACAAGCACATATTGGATGCATGTGTGCAATGCATATGTCACAGGTGTACACGATGCATGTTACAGTATACAACACACATTACATACACATATGATGCATGCATCGAACATACACATGCAATGTATTTGTTGTATGTGTATATAGAACAAACATTACATATTATGTGTATATAAAGCATACACTCATGCGTGAATGTAATGCATATATTATGTGTATACAATGCATGTGCTACACATGTACAAGTAATGGATATGTCACGTGTGTGCATATAATGTATACATCACTCATATGAATAGAATGGATATACTACATGTGCAAATATGCATGTTACATGTGTGCAGTATATACAATGCACACATGCATATGTCATATGTGTATAATGTATACATCATACACGTAACGTTACACACGTGTCTGCAGCGTGCACCGTGTGTGTAACGTGCACATGGTATGTTGCTCACAGCCTCAGCGCTCGGTTCTTCTGAAGCCCTTGTGCGGGAGGCGGCAGCACAGCCCACCTGGGAGGGCTGCTCTGATGACAAACACTCGTGACCCCTCCCCACGCACCCGCCTGCCCCCTCCCAGCCGTGCACATGTGCGCCCAGACCCTGTCTCGTTCCACACGCTGTCCGGTGCTCGTCGGCCATCCCCGCGGCAGGCACAGCACACCTGGAAGCTGCCGTCGGTCAGTGCCGTCCGACCTCAGCTCCCCCGCGTGTCCTGCTGTGCTGGGGGAGACACGGGGAGGGTCGCCAAGGAGGCTATGGCCCACCCCCACTATGCCGGCCCCACAGACCCCCGGGAGCCGCCCTCGCCCATCCGTAGTTTGTCCAGCTGAGGTCTCCGGCTGGTTCCGCAAAGTCCCTTCTCCCCTCTGCTCCGTCCGCGTGGGATTGACCCGAGACAAATGTGGAGAGGACGCTCGCACGAGGCTGCTTCCCGACGTTAAGGCCTAATTCCCTGGCGCCAGCGCTGTGGTGCAGCGGGTTAACGCCCTGGCCTGAAGTGCCGGCATCCCATATGGGTGCTGGTTCGAGACCTGGCTGCTCTACTTCCTGTCCAGCTCTGCTGTGGCCTGGGAAAGCAGCACAGGATGGCCCAAGTCCTTGGCCCCTGCACCCATGTGGGGACCGGGAAGAAGCTCCTGGCTCCTGGCTTTGGAAGGGTGCAGCTCCGGCCCTTGCGGCCATCTGGGGAGTGAACCATCGGATGGAAGACTCTGTCTGTCTGTCTGTCTCTCTCTCCCCGCCTCTCCTCTCTCTGTGTAACTCTTTCAAATAAATAAATACATCTTTTAAGAAAAAAGCGTCATTTCCTTTTTGTGTTCCAGAAGCATTTGCGGACAGGAGATGAGGAAGAAGAATCATGCTGACCCCCAAGTTGACAAACGCAGGAGCAGCTGGGCTTCATCCTCTTCCTGCAGTGAAAGCTGGGGTCCCCCTACACCGTCACCCTTTAACAAGATGGACCACCCTGAGGGAACGGAGGTAGCCATGGATGGCGTTGGCTGGGGCGTCCACTCCCAGGGGCTCCAGCGGCCAGCAGGGGTCGGGGAGGGGTGGGGAGTTGGTGTTTGAAGGGGGCGAGGTTTCAGCTTGGGAAAGCTGTGGAGACGGAGCGTGGAGACGCTGACAGCGTGTGTGTCCTCCGCATTGCTCAGCTGTGACAGGCAGCGTAAGACGCCGAGTACTGTGCGTGTTCCCTGCAGCTTAAACAGACCCCACAGCGGCTCACACCCGCGCACAGCCGCACCCTCGCCACTGGCCTGGAGCCTCAGGAGACACAGACAGAGGCACAGGTGCTGGGCCCCGCCCCCGCGCCCCATCTGCAGGCCCAGGTGCCAAAAGGCCACCCGGGGCCAGGCTCCTCCACAGAGAGGCTGGGGCTGCCGGGGTGTCGGCCCTCAAAGACCAGAATGCAGACGGTGTCACCTCCCTGCCCTCCACGCGGGCTCCACTTCAAAGGCGGGGCCGGGGCAGTGGCCCGGGGGCTGGGCCCCTCCCACCTGACTCGTGGTGACAGGGGTGGGGCTGACTCCACGGAGCCCGCAGGGGCTTGTGGGGAGGGGTCCTGGCTCTGCCCTGAGTGCTGACCGGAGGCAGAGAGGAAGGGTGGCAGGGCGTGGCATTCCACTCCCAGCCCAGGAACCCAGACCCCCAGCTAAGAGGACAGTAGCAGGACACCCTGCAGTCCCGAGGGCCCCACCCCAGCAGCCCAGCGCCCCCTCTCCAAGGGGGGCAGCCCAGGGTCCTGTGTCACAGCCGGTCCTGTCTCCCCAGCACTGCGCAGCCCAAAGCCACCGGGACCTGGGAGCCGTGGGCACATGCGGGGTGTCCTGGGTGGGGGGCAGGGGGCGGCCGCACTGCTGCCTTCCAGGGGGATTCCTGGGGGTGGGGAGGCCGAGGCTCTGGGGGGCTTGGCTTGTTTCAGGCATCAAGAAAGAGAGCAGGGAGGCGGGAGGGGAGGGCTGGGGGGAGTGGGTCCCTACCCTGGGGCAGGAAGACAGCTAGCGCAGGCGGACGGCAGAGCGGCCCCTCCTCAGCCCAAGTCAGGAGTCTCAGCCTGAGGCCGGGGCAGAGCGCACACGTGACCTCCCAGTGAGGCCTTCACGGGGCTGTGGGTCCGGCACAGGCCAGGCCTCAGCGGGGCAGGACTATTATGGGGCAGCCGAGGCTGTGGGAAGCAGCAGAGACGGCGACAGCCAGGCCCTGGTCCTCTGCCAGCTCCGCTGGGTGGGCACGCCCCTCCCCCAGCACGGGCAACGCCGGCATGGACGCGGGAGTCCTGAGACCCTCAGGCCGGCCCCCGCCTGGCCGCTGGTGAAGCCAGCGCTCCGCCCCGCCGGGCTGTGTGGCCCCGAGCAGCCTGGGCACCCTCAGGGTACAGAGGCCAGGCCTGGGCCGCTCCCCGGGGGCAGGTGGGGCGCCGGCTGAGCACCAAGTACCGCAGCTCCCAGGCACTGGGGCGCTGGGGCGGCCGGGGGGGGGGTGAGGAAGCCGAGGGTCAGCAAGGTAAGGCGGGGGACCAGCCCTGCCCGCTGGGAGGCCACGGTGGGCAGATCCCACAGCCGACCCAGAGCGAGGGAGGAGACCGAGGGTCCAGGTGGACCTGCCCAGAGCAGCCAGACGGCGCCGGAGAGGACCCCAGCTTAACCAGGAGCTCTGGTGGGCAGGGTGCGCCCGGTGGGGGGGGAAGAGCCCACACCCGGGTTCGAATCCCAAACGGACGCCGGGGTTGGCGTTGAAACCGCTTATGGAAGCCAAAGAAGTTGATCTGCAGGCAGAGGGAGAGGCCAGGCCGCGGCAGGCCTGGGGCAGTGGGCTGCAGAGCGAGGGGCACGGGGCGAGCGCGGGGCGGGCACAGGTGTGCCTCGGTGGTCTGCGGCGCACACAGCACCCGCAGGATCCCGCGGCAGGGCGGGAAGTGACGTCAGGCGGGAGGGCGTGACGCCACACAGGAAGCGACGTCAGGCGGTGCGCGGCGTCACGCAGGAAGTGATGTTATTCGCAGCGGTCAGGCCAGGCGGTCTGCAGCCGTGGACGGCGACGCCGGGCCCCGCAGGTATGTACGCGTGGGGTCGGCGCGTGCGTGGGTGCGGGCCCTGGGCGCGGGAGCCGCCCGCGGGAGGACGTAGGCGATGCAGAGCGGGGCCGGCGGCTTCCCCTTGGTGTTCGGCGCCGTCTGAATGTTCTGGAAGCGGAGACAAGGTGCAGGCCGACGCTCTCGCTGCTCGGTGCCCTCCTGCGGGTGGGAACCGGGACGGGCGCCCCGCCCGGGGGCCCCCCAGGCCGCGGTGGCGCCACGGCTGCTCGGCTCCCGCTGTCAGCCCTGAGTGACAGCCCCGAAGAGCGGCCCGCAGCGTCTCGGGCTTGACGGACACGCTGCCTTTGGGGTTAGTCAGTTTCTGGAATGTTCTGCCCGCTGCCAAAGCCGGTCATGTCGGGGCACAGCTCCCCGCGCGGAGCCGGCGGCCAGCGCGGCGGGCAGGAGCGGCCGTCCTCGGCCGGCGGAGGACAGGGACACTGGGCAGCCTGCGCGCTTGGAGCCCGGTGCCTGCCAAGTTTTGAAAACCCGGAAGAGACGGTTCCGACCCAAGACGTTAGGACAAGGGTTTGTGCAGGGGAGCAGGCCAGCGCGGGCAGCCGGGCCTGCGGCGGGAGCCCCGGCGGGCTCGGAGGGCGCCTCCTGCTGGCCGCCGGCGCCATGCGCACCTCTGGAAGTGAGTTCTCGGAGGGGCTCCCCCGCCTCTGCACCGCAGGCTTGCGTGGGCGCTGATTTTTCTCCAGGCGCGGGTCGTTCCTGGGAAGGTGGGCCGTCCGCTTGCCTGTTTTCTGTCTCCCCGCGAGACCGACAGCGGCACTGACCGGGGGCGGCGGTGGCGAGTCGTGTCTGCATCAGTAGCAGGTGCAGCGCAGGAGCCCGACAGGCGCCCCGTGCAGGCTACACGCCGGGCTCTGCGGGAGGCCTGACACGCACACGTGCACCGTGCACCGAGCGGCTGCGTGTGTGCCCGCCCCTGCTCTTTGACGAAGGGGTCTCAGCCTCTCCTTACCCACGGGAAGCTGGGGCTCAGAGGGGTGCTGACCGGTCAGCGCACACAGCCGGGGAGCGCGGGCTGGGGCGTCTGACCCGAGCGCCGCCCTCCTCCCTCCTTCCCGCCCGCTGGGACCAAGGGGTCCTCCCCTGCACCCGCCCCGGACCCCTCCCCAGGGTGCTGCTTGAGCGGGCATCCCCCGTGGATCCTGCTGTCCTCAGAGTGCCCACGCCGTGCCCTCTGGCCTGGGGGGGGGGTCCTGGCAGCTGGGCTCCTGTGGGATCCGGGCTGAGAATGAAGTTGGGGGGGGCAGGGGGGTATCGGGGAGTCCGAGGGTGACAAGCACGGTGTCGGCGCGTCAGTTCTTATTGTCACAACACATTAGCCCGCCTTACACACACGTGTTCATGCGCCCACACACCCCGCAAGGCTCACTCAAGGGTTACCCCGAGTATCCCTGCCCCACAGTCGTGAGCAGGGCTCTTACGCCCAAACCCCGGGGGCTGGCTCCGACTGCTGTTGGCTGGGCCCGGGAGTCGGCCCCGTTGTCTGTGGTCGTTGGCTCTGAGGGCTGAAGACGCCGGTCCCGGTGCGGCCAGTGCCCGTCAGCCGCTGTGTCCAGGTGGCATGGCTAAGGACGGCGCGTGCGAACGCACCTGTCTTGGAAAGTTGAGTTGAATGATGAGTTTGCTTTGGTGGGAAGCCTCTGAAACCCTGCACACGTGTTCCGTACGACGCACCCCCACGGACGTCCTGAAGGCCGCCCGTGCCTGTCGCCGCCGCTCCCACGCTGTTTGAGGTGCCTCGTCCACTTCCTCCTGGAGAACCCACTGGTGAAAGGCGGGTCCTGCCTCTGCGTGGGGCCGCAGGGCTGAATCCAGGCGACAGGAGCACCCGGTTCTCCTGTGCGTGACGCTTCCCTCGCCAGCCGGCGCTGAGCAGAGCCCCCCGCCCATCGGTTGCATCGGCAGCCCCGGCGCCTGGCAGCCTGGCTCAGCTGGCGTCTGAGCCTCCTGCAGGGTCGCAGCGCGGCACAGGGCTCAGGTGACGAGGTCGCCCTGTTCCATTGTGGGGGGAGGGGGACGAGTGCCAGTGGACAGCAGCCAGTCCTGAAGCTGTGCGGAGCCGTCCTGTGTTCTGTGTCAGTGTCACCTGCGCACAGTCAAACGTGTCATCTGCGCAGTCAGGCGTCTCACCTGCGCACAGACATCTCACCTGTGCATAGTCAGACGTCTCACCTGCGCATAGTCAGGCATTTCACCTGTGCATAGACATCTCACCTGTGCATAGTTAGACGTCTCATCTATACATGGACGTCTCACCTGCGCACTGTCAGACGTTTCTGAGCTTGGAATCGGGCCTGCGCGCTCTCCCCAACAACAGATTCCCCTGTGTCTGGTTGACAAGGATCCGTGGCGCTCACGCCGGACAGTCCCGGGACTGGGGTTGCGTGGAGGCCGGGAGTCCGGGCCCGCAGCTGGCAAGGCTTCGGAAGGTCACGCAGTCCGGTTGTCCCCTCCTGAGAGACCCTCCGGCCGCCAGCAGGACCAGGACAGCTGCTCTGGGCAGGTGGCCGCAGCGCCTTCTCCGAGCTGCCTGATCTGGTAGAACTGGGCGAATCGTCGGGCGTCTGAGCAGGCCCTTGTGGGGGCGGAATCAGATAGGCGTGTCACGTTCTTAGCGCCCAGTGGGCGCCATGGGCGGCAGGGAGGTGCTGTTGCTGCCCAGCGCACAGCCCTTCCCCAGTCCGCCTGATGCCTGCTGACGGCACCCGGCGTGCACTCCTTTCTGACGGAGGAGGCAGGCGCCCAGGCTCTCACCTGTGGCAGGGCACGGTCAGACGGGCATCCCCGAGCCACAGCCTCCGGTGTGCAGGGCAGTGGGCGAACCTGGGTGTGCTGCAGAGCAGGTGGAATCTCAGCTGAGAAACAGCTGTGCAGGGAGGAAGTCAGGGCCGCAGGCGAGCGCGGGAGGTGTCCTGCGGTGTGGACTTGCAGGCGCCGTTCTGGGTCTGCCCTGCGCTCCACACCAGGGCCGCAGACAGCGGGCGACCGCCGACAGGTGCGCCGTGGCTACGTCACAGGACACCACTCTCACATTGGCCATGCCAAGGGCGCCCCAGCTCTGGGAATGCATGGACCCCACGGAATTGTGGGTCTTAGGTGGCTGACTTGTGCAGTCCGCGAGTCACATCACAGTAACGCTGTTCAAGACTGGTTAGTTTTGCACTCTGTTTTTCAAGTGCTTGTCCCCAAGACGGAGGACGCGCGTGAAGAGGCCCCTGCAGCCACTTCCTGATCCCGAGAAGACGCATCTCAGGGACGCTCTGCAGGGGCATTCTCTGTGGCGGATGCGACCTTTCACGTCCAGCTGGGGAGACCGGGTGGCTCCCTAGGGGCCAGGAGAGTCGAAAGAGAGGAGGGGCCGGCGCTGTGGCACGGTGGGTAAAGCGGTTCCTGTAGCTCTGGCATCCCAGGTGGGCGCTGGGTCAGGTCCTGGCTGCTCCACTTCCTACCCAGCTCCCTGCTGATGACCTGGGAAAGCAGCAGAGGATCCTCCAAGTGCCTGGGCCCCTGCACCCACGCGAGGGACCTGGGTGAAGCTCCTGGCTCCTGGCTTCAGCCTGGCCCAGCCTCAGCTGTTGCAGCTGTCCGGGGAGTGAACCAGCGGATGGAGGATCTCTCTGTAGCGCTCTCAGATAAATCTTTAAAAAAATATAAATAAAGGAGACTGTTCAAAATAAGGGGCTAAGATGTGCTTTGAATGAGCTCGAAGAATGCGGACGTTATTGAAAGTTTAAATAAATCACGAATTTTTCATAAAGCAGGGAACTGGGCTGGGGCCTCCGGTTTAATAAAAACCATAAGAGGAAGCAGGGATCCGGGAGCAGTGCCGGCCGCGCCTCACCTGGCCTCGCCCTCGCACCACCGATTTCCAGGAGACGGTGTTGTGTGAGAGAGAGACTCCTGCCCCGCCCACCGCAGGCGGACGCCGGAGCAGGTGTCACTGCCGCAGCCCTGTGGCAGGCTCCTGGGGTGCAGGGGAGAGGAAGGAGGAGAGGCCAGGGGAGTGTGGGGGCCCCGGAGAGAGACGGCAGCCAGGGCCTGCGGGGGGGGGGGGCAGAGGCCGGCCTCAGAGTGGGGTGACCAGGCCAGTGACGGGCGGGTCCCGGGGCTGCCCCAGCTCCTCGCACAGCTCCTCATGCTTGCTTGCTTTTTGATTGGCGCGTAGTTCTGTTTACAGTGTATGCCGTGACGTCTTCATACACGTGTGCCTTGTGCCGCCATTGAGTCAGCTGGCCTCGCGGGGGCCACAAACTCTTGTGGGTTCCACAGCCTGGGGAGGACAGAGGGGCGGCAGGTTACGTCGCTCAGGTGGAATCTGGTCCAGGCCCCCGTGCAGAGGTGGCTCTGCGCTGGGAGCTCGGGGTGCTGGCTGGGTGTGCCACGGCACGTGCTGAGCGTGGCTGGCAGCAGCACACCTGTTTCCCGAGGCTCTGGGACGGCTGTCCGCTGCGGGCAAGGAAGAGCACCGGGCTTTGCGCGGCCACTTTCCCGGTGAGAACGGCTGAGCTCTTAAGCTGCTTCCTTCAGTTCCGATCCTCGCTGCTCAGCCATGGTCCTTGGACATCGCTGGGGGTGGCTATCAAGCCTGAGTCCAGAGGCCCCGCGTCACCATCTGCGCTCCGCGAAGCCCTGGTGACTCGACTGCGCTCAGTTGTGCTGCGAGCTGTGCCCCTGGGGCTGGGAACAAGCTGCTGTGGTGACTGAGCCACACCCAGAGTGGGAAGTCGCGGCTCCCCGGGCAAGCGAGGTGCGCTCACTCTCGGCCCGTCTGAGCTGGCACAGGTGGAACCGGAAGAGGAGCAGCCAGGACAGGAGCCGAGGAATGCCTGTTTTAAAAGCTGTCCACGCGGGCACTGCTCTCAGCAGCCTGAGTGTCCGTCTGTGCCAGGCAGTGTGGCACAGCCACGCAGCGGAGCAGCATCCGGCTCCGGAAGGAGTGATGTTCTGACGCCTGCTGCCGTGTGGGGGAGGCAGGACACTGGGAGGCAGGGAGGAGCCACGAGAGGGCCAGTTGGCCACTTCTTGCCATGAGCTCCTGGCTTCAGGAAGCAGAATGGGGGCGTGGGGCCGGGGTGGGGGGGGCAGGAGACCCCGTGCAGGAGGATGCGGAGCTGCTGGTGCTGGCGGCAGAGCAGCGGGAATGTGCTCTGGGTGTCTGGACTGCACCCGCAGCGGTGACTGTGCTGTGCGCCCTTGAGTGCGGTGGGGAGAAAGGGGCCACGTTCAGGGCCGCATCCCCAAGGAAGTAGACGTGCGGGGCTCTGCAGCCACGTTCACGTTGGCCGACCCTGGACCCCAAAGCCTGGTGAGCGACCGGCCGCATGCGTGCCGGCTGCTCCTTGTCTCATAAATGCGCCCCAGCCCCGGCCGGCTGGACGTTAGAGACGGCTTCCTCTCTGCCTGCCCTGACCCTGTGTGTGTCCTGTGAACGCCGCACGGAGATGGAGACGGGGCGGCTCCTCCCTGCCCGGCTGCTGCCCTCGCCGCCCCTCCCTGGCTGGTCCCGCCCTGGTAGAAACAGCGCCCTGCTCTCCTCACCCTTCCTCGGCTCCCAGGCCCTGCCCCTTTGGGACGTCTTCGCCCACCTTTGGGGGAGGCGTCACCCTGCCGGGGAGACCAGGACAGGCGCAGGGGTTGATCGTCAGGCACGTCCACGTCCGAGGTTGGTGCGGGATGAGGTCCCAACAAAGGCACGGACGTTTTAGGGGACGGTGACCCCGGGGGTCTGGGCTGCTCCGGCAGGCATGGGAAGTCCTCGAGACCAGAGCTGCCTCAGAGCCCACGCGGCTCCCCAGGAGCAGGGCCTCCCCAGGAACAGGGGCCTCGATTTGGGCCAAGTCTGTCTTGTGTCTCCCTTCTCTCCTTCCCTTCAACACAGCCAAAGAAGGAAGCCGTAAACCTTCTGGGGCTTATCACCCGCCTCAGTGGTCATGAGCCGCGTCAGTGGACCCCGAGGGCGCCAGGACGCCGCAGGAGGCCCACACGTTGCTGTCCCGGCACTCAGGGGTCACTTGGCGTCCCTGCAGATCAAGCAGAGTTATGGCGCCCAGCCGCCGTCGCCACCACCTGCTTGCGGTTACGTGGACGGCCGTTGAGACTGTCCTTGACGAGGCAGGGGGACTGCTCAGTGCGCGTCTTCAGCACCGCACGTGATAAGATGGAAAATACGGGGCTGGCGCTATGGCGCAGCGGGTTAACGCCCTGGCCTGCAGTGCCAGCATCCCATATGGGCGCTGGTTCAAGTCCCGGTTGCTCCACTTCCGATCCAGCTCCCTGCTGTGGCCTGGGAAAGCAGTAGGAGATGCCCAAGTCCTTGGGCCCTGCACCTGCGAGGGAGACCCGGAAGAAGCTCCTGGCTCCTGGCTTTGGATCTGCACAGCTCTGGCCATTGAGGCCATCTGGGGGGTGAACCAGCAGATGGAAGATCTCGCGCGCGTGCGCGCGCTCTCTCTCTCTCTCTCTCCCCCTCTCTCCCCCTCCCTCCCCCTCTCTCCCCCTCTCTCCTTCTCTTTCTTTTGTGTAACTCTGACTTTAAAATACATAAATAAATAAATCTTTAAAAAATAAATAAAATGGAAAATGCACAGGGACACCCTACTGCTTCCGGGTGTCCTGGCTTCTGGCGTGGCCACGCCCTCTGTCTTCACGCCATGCCTGCTTGAAAGGGTTGATGGGCTCCGATCAGACTGCCCCTTGTAGCAGACGTGGCTGTCTGAGAAAGAAAGGAGAGCTTACCGCTTCAGGGAAGAATGTCAGCTTTTAAGCACAAATTGGAATTCTGGAAAATTAGAATCTGCCGCCGAGAGCCGCGCCGTCTCCCAGTACCGGGAGGTTTTTCTCATGAGCTCCGTGGCGCCGTTGGCGGCTTCTCAAGTTGTGCACAGTGGCCCGTGTCAGGGTCTGGGAGAACCAACGAGGTCACACCACAAATGAGACAGGAGAGCGGCTGCGGCTGAGGTGCTGGGCCCTCACGGAGCTGTCGGTCGCGTTTTTGTGCAGTATTAAAGCTCAGTGCCCGCAAAGCCCTCCTAAAAATTCTCAGCGTCCTCACCCCTGTGCAGCCGCGTGTGTGTGTGAGTGGGTCCCCCCCTCACTGCACAACACGACGGCCGCCCAGACCGGGGTGGGGAGGGTTCCCTCGTGACCCAGACGTGCAGGCGTCTGCGGGAGGCTAGGGCGGCGGCAGCCGTCACACCGCTTTGCGCTGCTTTTAAAATGCGCTTAGTTTTCTAGAACGTTTGTCTTCACACGTGGTGGTATGTCCTCGTTCTCTCATGGGAATGGTTGATAAAGTTTAGCACCTTTCACACCAAACTGTGAACATCGGCAGGTTCAGGCCACGTCGGCGGAAGGCTCCTGGGGTCATGGGCCATCGTGAGAGTGCGTGAGGCCCTAGGAGCCGTGTGGGGCCCGGCGGCTCCGACGCCCACGTCCCACCTGCAGCGCCGGCCTGGGTTCCCTTCTGCCCCCAGCTCCGGCCTGTGGCTTCCTGCCGATGCACAGCCCGGGAGGCTGCAGGTGACGGCTCAGCTCCTGGGCCCCTGCCGCCCCGTGCGAGGCCCGGACTGAGTTCCTGGCTTCTGGCTGGGGCCTGTTGCGGGTATTTGGAGGATGAACCAGCAGGTGGGAGATCCCCTCCCTCCCTCTCCCCCTCTCTCTCCCAGCAACACGGGAAACGATGCCAGGGTTGGAGAGCCGCCTCCTCGCGGTGCTGAGCGGGCTCCCAGCGCTCAGCGTGTGTCCTCGCCGCGCTGGTGCGGCTGCCATGTTAGGTGCCTGAGAAGGGTCTGGTCGGGTCGGGTCAGCCTGCCTGGGCTTAGAGTGTGAAAGTCGTGCAGCCTGGGCCAGTCCACGGCCTTCTCTCAACCCCGTTTTTCTCACCTGGAAGTGGGGACTGTGTGATGCCCACCCAGTGGGTGTGCATGTTGCCGGGCAGACCGAGTGGTAGCTGAGGTGACACGAGCATGCAGGTGACAGATGGAAGCCAGGCCCACGTCACACCAGGCCTTGGACACCTGGGTTCTCCCAGCATGCTCTGCGCCACCCCAGGCCCAGGCCGTGCCCTGCCCTTCCGTTTATAATGAAGCCGTCAAGGCTGTTTACGAGGCTGAATATGACAGAGCGGGGCGCACGCAAAGGTGGGGACCCGGGCCTCCTGTGCAGGCATCCGGGAAGGAACTGCCTCTGCAGGCCCGGCCTTGGGCCCTGGGCTGATTCAGAGAGCAGGCGGCCCTTCCTGGATCCCTGAGGAACAGGTACTCCCGGCCGCGCCGGCACGCAGGAGCCTGTGGCAATCCCTGTGTGCGTTGACCCCGCTGCTGGGTCGTTTGACAAACCGGCCTTCCCTGGTGGGGGGTGGGCGGATGTGGGCGCTGGGATGCTCCCCTGGGTGGCGGCTTGGTCCGGCCCTGTGGCTGGTGACTCCTGGGGCGCTCGGTCCTCCTAGCCGCTGGTTTCTGTTTTGACCAGGGACCTGGATGAACGTGTTCAGCCGGCGGGGTCTGGGCGACGTGTGAGTGACATGGCGTTTGCGCCTTGTGGGAGCAGTAAGTCGAGCTGAAAAGTTGGGGTGCCAGAGTGACCCCCGCTGCCGTCTCCTTGTGGTCGAGGAGTCTGAATAAGCGAGTATCTCAAATCCGTGTGTGTCTCAAGCTGAGGGTGGATGCTTTATTGTTCATAGCTCCAAACGGGGCTGCTGGGAAGGCCGAGAGGCCCGTCCCCGAGACACTCGGGAGTGTGACTGACAGGCGAGGTGTGGGAGGTGGGACGAGCCAGCTTGGACTCCAGGCAGTCTGCCCCGAGGGGCCCGGCTGCCAGTGCTCAGGAGAGAGTGGCGGCTGGGAGGGAGGTGGTGACGGACGCGAGTGAGGCTCCCAGGGAGGGAGCGCGGGAGCGGGGGGAGCAGGCAGAGCTCAGGGCGGCCGGCACGCTCTGGGTGCCGGGGGCTGCTTCCCGGACGAGGCCGGCGTGTCCCCAGGGTGCAGCCGGCATGCTCGCCCGCCCTCAGCCAGTGGACGGTGCCTCCGTGTCGAAGCCAAGCCGGGCTTAGGCCGCAGGGAGGCATCACACAGCGACGCCTCTTCCCCGGGGGCCTCACTGTCCAGCCTTTGTCCTGGGAGCCCTGGAACCCTCTCCTGGGACCCCTGTCCCCTCACAGTGGCCCTGTGAGCCCCTCTGAGTCTGGCTGAGCTCAGGGTCGGGGGAGGAGGGCAGTGGTGACACGGTGGGCACCGGGGGGCTGCCTGGGCGGGGGGCCCTGGCCTAGCATCGTGCTGAAGTTTCTGTTGGTGGAACGGATCTGTCCTGTGGCTGCCATGAAGGTGCCACAACTTGGTGGCTTCAACCACACAGATTCCCTGCAGTCGTGGACTTGGAAGCCCCGCATGAGGCTGCGGAGTCCACGTGTGGGCAGCGCTGGCTCCTCGGGGGCCTCCGGGGGACTCTGTCCCTGTGCCTGCAGCTTCCAGAGGCCCCTGCAGCCCCTGGCTCCTGGCCTGGTCTGCGAGCTCTGCCCGTGTCCCCACACTGCCGTCTGCCTGCTCTGAGGGTCCCGGGACGACAGCTCATCCCAGCAACCTCACAGGACGCGGCCTGGCTCCGCCGCCTCTGCAGAGTCCTCCCCGCCACGTTTCTGACTTCCCACGGCCGGGGATGAGGATGTGGGCATCTCTGGGGCCCTTATCCTGCCAACGTTGCAGAGGGAGAGACGTGCGTCCCGGGCGCCTGGGGCAGCTCTGCTCCGGGACGGGACCTGCAGGCTTCCTCATCCTGCATCTTCCTTTCGGCTCCTGGAGCCTCACGCACACACGGAGCTGCACCATGCACCTGCCCGGCCCCGCCATCTTGTCATTCTCCAGGGCCTGAGACTGTTTCCTGCCGGCTCCTGGGGGAGGCGGCCGGAGCGGGTGATGGACCACACCACCAGTTTTGTTAGCATTTCGCGCACCATGAATCCAGCCGGGGTAGAACAGCGCCTGGCGTGTCATACATGCTTGTCGACATCGCGATGTGTGGCGGGAGTCTGCAGCCCGGGATCCCGGCACCGAGTTCTGAATCTTGCCCGCAGGCCTCTGCCAGCTTTGGGGCCCAGCACAGCGCTGGCCGGCTGAGTGACAGCAGACAGGCAGGTCGGGTGCTGTTGGGGTGGACGGGTGGATGGGTCGGAGCCGGGAGAGCGGGTGTGTCAGCGTCTCTGCAGCCTGCGGGCTGTCCTGGGGACGGGAGGCACCTGCTGGGCCAGTGTAAAGATGGCTGAGGGGGGAGGCTGCATTTCGCAGCCCCATGAGCAGGACAGATGGGCAGAGGCAGAAAGTGAACCCACCACGTCCACAGTCCACAGGCACCGTGGCACCGGCCCCAGGCTTGCGGTCGGCTCCGTGGCACCTTGGAGGGGTAAACGGGACGCTCGCCCCGCCCCCGACTCTGGCATCCCAGGGCCTGCCTTGTGTCAAGGGCAGGGGATGAAGCATTCTGACAGCTTTAATAGCGGTGGGCAGAGCCCCTGCAGGGGCAGCCCCCGGGGGCCGCCCCCCCCCCCCCCACAGCACAGGCACTCCTCTCCCCAGGCGTCGTGAGTCCATGCAGCTCCTCCTTTGCTGTAGACACCCCCCCGCCCTGTTTGCTAAACACGGGAAATGAGGGCTATTTAGGGATCGCTGGCCTAAGCTTCTGACGGCGGCGTTTGCTGGCTGCCGTGGCGCAGCGGGAGCTGGAGGTGCTGGGGCCACAGGCTTGGGGTTTCTTCGGATGCCTGGCCCTCCCGGCTCCGGCTCCTCCCAGACGCCCCTTCCAGCTTCTTCCGGAGGTGGGATAAGCCAACAGGAGTGTAGTGTGCTTTTTCGAAAGACTAGTGAATCTCAATGTTTTCCCCCAAAGTGAATTCAGATTCCAGTTTAGGACCCGGCCTGGACGGGCTTGGGCAGGTGCCCCACAGCCACACACATGCACTTCCTGAGCGAGTCGCTGTGGGGTGCACAAGATGGAAAGCAGGTTTCGGGGTCCTGGGTGAGAGCCGGGCTCTGGTGGTGTTTGGAGCTGGCTGGCGCCAGCCGTGCCATGGGCATCTGTCCACCTCTGGGAGCGTCTTCCTTTTGCAGGTGTCAGACAGTGGTGTGGGGACCCTGGGGCCCCAACAGGCAGCGTGGGGAGGCAGGCGAGCAGGGTGGTCAGAGCTCGGGTGGAGGAGGGGCCGTGGGCCCATGCGGGGGACGCCCAAGCCCAGCTCCGTGCCGATGACTGCTGGTGCGACCGACCTCACCCGTGCGTGTGGCCTCGGCATCCACCACTGCACCACAAACACGAGACGAGTCCCAGCTGGCAGGTAGTCCCAGGGGCTCCTCGCGTGCATGGCTCAGAGGTCGTTCAAGAGTGGGACCTCACACTAGAAACGGGATGATGCGGCCCCACGCAGAGACGTGGGATGGAGGAGGTGCCTCTCCAGCCGGGGGCTCCAAGGAGGGGCTCCTCCCTCAAGGGTCTTGGGAGGACCCTGAGGATGGGTGAGCCCCCAGGACCCGAAGCTGGGGTCAGGCATCCCCGCTGCTCCCTGAGCCGCAGGACAGCCGATCCCAGACACGGCCCCATCCTCGGGCCGCCGGGGAAAAGGAGGTCAGAGCAGACGCCGGGCGTTCTGTGAGCTGTGGAGCGAGTGCAGGCAGGGCCGGTCTCTAAATCACCAAACCAGCCCGCACCGCATCACCGGTGTGAAGTGAGACCGCTGTGTGCCCCACCCCCACCCCGGCGCTCCTGGGGGGCTGTTCCGTGCGTCCTCTGCGGCTGAGTGTGGAGAGCCGTCAGCCCGCAGTCGGCGGCAGCCCCACAGGGGACCCGTCCTGGACCCACGCCGCACACTCCAGGATGTGCATGGCATCCTCTCCGCAAAGACCCCAGAAGGGACAGAACCGTGAGCAGAGACCTTGAAACTGGGCAGATTCAGGAGCTGGACAGCAGGTCAGGGGATGTGTGTGTGTGTGCACAGGCAAGTGTGAGTGTGTACAGGTGTGTGTGAGTGTACAGGCAAGTGTGTGTACAGGTGTGTGTGAGTGTACAGGGAAGTGTGAGTGTGTACAGGTGTGTGTGCGTGTACAGGGAAGTGTGAGTGTGTACAGGTGTGTGCGTGCAGGGAAGTGTGAGTGTGTACAGGTGTGTGCGTGCAGGGAAGTGTGAGTGTGTACAGGTGTGTGTGTGTGCACAGGGAAGTGTGAGTGTGTACAGGTGTGTGCGTGCAGGGAAGTGTGAGTGTGCACAGGTGTGTGTATTCAGGTGTGTGTGCAGATGTGTGTGCACTGGGATGTGTAATTGTGCGGGTGTGTGTGTACAGTGGGCACATCCAGGAATGTGCGTGTAGTTGACGTGTGTGTGTGCATGCCTGTGTGCTAAGCACACATTCAGGTTCTGCTTTTTTCTCTTTTGTCTGTAAAACTGACGTACGTGCTCCGTGCACCGCGGGTGGCCGCTGTCAGCAGCGCCACCAGCTCCTGTCCTCGGGCTCCCTGCCCCCACCCCCTTTCTCGGCACCCACAGAGCTGTGGTCGGAGGAACAATGGCTGGACCGTTTCCCGGCGTTGGGTAGCGCCTCAACCCCCGCCAGTTCCGGCTGGCACGAGGCGGCTGCTCTGCCGTAGGGGAGACTGAGGCTCACGTGTGGCAGGAGCTCATGGCCTGGGCCCTCGTGCAAGTCCAGCGTGGGTGAGGGATCCGGGTTCCACCCCAAACCAGCTCCTCCAGAGCGCGGCCTCTCGGGAGAGCCGCCAGGGCCAGGGCTGCGCAGACGGAGGCTCGTGGAGTGAGTGGGTGGTCCGCTAATCGCCGGGCGATTAGAGCAGAGCAAACGCCTCCCGCAGACATGGGAGCTCGGGCTGGCTGCTCGCGCACCCAGGGAGGGAGGGGGCCTCGGCTGCGTGACGGGGCGGCCACCGTTCAGACCTGGAGAGGGAGGCGGGAGACGCTGGTCCGAGACGTTGGTGGCTGGTGTGTGTGCACAGACGTGTGTGCCCTGCATGAATGCACGTGGGTGTGTGCACAGGCGTGTGAATGTGGGTGCGTACTCTAAGACAACAGTCAGGGAGCTCTCTGGAAGGGGCCCACGCCAGGAGACGGGGCTCAGCCGGGCTGCGGTCGGAGCAGAGCGCGTTCAGGTGCCGGGGCTCGGGTAGGCGGGACCCCTGTGTTGGAGGCTTGGCCCAGAGGCGGCGGGGCGGGGCCGGGGCTTCCCACCTCGTGGTGTCACACTTTCTGACACTGCCGTGTGCTCTGGGTGCCCTGTCACGTCCCTGGGGCGGCCATGTGTGACCAGGGAGCCCCGCGGGCGGCACCACCCTGTGACGCTCACGTTTCTGACTCGCGGCTGGGAGGAGCAGACTCGGGTAGGAGGCGGCAGAGCGTCCCAGGCAGGAGCCGGATCATGCCACCTGCTCTCACAGATACGGGAGATGGACGGAAGCAGCCACAGCGTGTGGGCTCTGCAGGGGGAACCCACGGCGCCTGCCTGGGTGGAGCTGTCCCAGGGCTGTGCGCGGCTCCCTGCCGCTGAGCTGGCTCAGTCATGGGAGGGACCTGTGGTCCCCTCCAGTGCAGCCGGGGCTGGAGCCAGGAGGGTTTGGATGGAGCTGTCCCTGGCTGTGGACACAGACCGGCAGGGGCGGGCGGGGAGGGGTGGGCGGAGGAGATGCGGCTCCCCGGTCACACGCTCTCACGGCTGTGCCGGACACGCCGCTGCACTTGCTCGGAAGCCAGGTCGCGACGCTCAGTAGCCGCGGTGCATCTTGGGAAACCAGCATTGGAATCAGCAGAGGGAACGGCAGCCCTACCCAGCCCCACCCAGCTCCATGGCCTCGAGGTGGCCTGATCTGTGAGATGTGCAGACCCGTGCCACGCAGCTCCCAGGCCTCATAGCATCCCGGAGCGCGCTGACCGGCCGCGACCCCGGCAGGGGACAGGGACGGTGGCGCTCCCAGAGGGGCAGGCGGAGGCGGCCCCTCCTGCAAGACTCGGCAGGCAGATGCGGTTGGCACAGGGCCTCCCCTGAGCCTCGAGCCGAGGGTGCCAGCCGCAGCAGAGGGTAGCGGGTGATAACCCTGGGCCTCACTGCAGTCTGGAAGCTTGGGAAGAAAAAATACGGAAGCACCAGGGAGAAAAATGGACCAAGTGGCCATGAGGCGAGAAGCAGGGCTGGCGTGGCACACTGCCACCGGCCACCCTGGAGTCCACGGAGCAGCTTCCCCAGCGGAGAAGAGAGAACAGGATCCGCGCGTGTGCAGTCGCGGTAGGTTGGCTTCCAAGGACAGCGACAGAGAATGGGTGCCCTTGAATGCCAAACCCACCCAAGGCCCTCACCTGCCCACTCCTGGCTCCCAGCCAGCACACCCGGAAAGCCGTGTGATGACGTGGAGCTGAGCGAGAGCCCCCCAAGGATGAGAACCGAGACCCCACTGGCAATGGCTGGGGCTAGACCTCGAACACAGCTAAACATGGAGTCCAGCGCTGGGCTGTTCTTGCTGCCAGGCCAAGGTGACCCAGGTGAACCCTGCAGGCGCACACCTGCGGGAGGAGGAGGGGCAGGCACCACCCACGGTCGCCCACTTCTCCCGCGGCAGAGACAGACGTCCCAGGGCTGCGTCGACTATTCCGGCAGCTCCATCCGTGTTACTTCAGTTTTTCTTCAGTGCAATGCAAGTCGCACTCAGACACCTGCATCTCGAATCCAGCAGGTGCGTGTTGCTGATTCCTACTGCGTGACCCTCTCCCCAGCATCCCGCTGGAATCTGCCTGGGAGGGGAAGGGGGAGGGGGAGACCCCTCCCTGGGGTCAGTCCCCGGGGTCTGCAGAGACCACCAGGTCCTGGGTGCCTGGTGGCCCTGAACATAGGGATTTCTGGTTGGCTGCAGGCATGAGCAGCGTCTGCAAACAGGAGCAAAGCCAGCTTGGCCACGGACCTCTCGTGTCCCCCTTGGAGACAAGGCACACGCTGGGAGACACGTGACAGCGCCAGGAAGACACAGCCGAAGCACCTGCCTCACTGAGAAATACGTCGGGCACCATGTTCTGGGGCTACGTGTGAACCACTGAGGGTCTGGGCCACGCAGCCGTGTGGGTTCCGAAGGATCCCTCTTCCTTTTTAAGGAACCTGCTCCTTGAGAGCGCCTGGCGCCTCCGAGCGTGGCGCTGTCCCCTTATCTGCTGCGTCTGACGTGGCAGGAGTGGGCATGGAGCCGCTGGACAGGACCTGCAGGCCACTCCTTCCCGCCGAAAAGCTGGTGGGTGGGCCCTCCCCCAAGGACGCTGGTGCCGCCGCCGTCACAAGGACATGTCCTGGGTGCAGACGTCTGCTCGCCGTACGAGGAGGAAGAGCTGGGACTGCCGGGGAGATGCTGGAAACAAACCGAAAGCCCCAGGTGGATGGAGAGGGGACCCAGGGGAGGGGCCAGGCCGTGAGGCCCGTGCCCCTGCTGCCCGAGACTTCAGGCCTGGGGCGCCTCGGGAGGCCCACCCCGGACTCCCGCCCCTCCGAGCCGCCTGCCGCGGCCGGCCCACGCCCCGTTCTGGGGCTGCCTTCTCAGCTCTGCTGCAGTTCCTGCACCGCGTGGGCCTCAGGCCACCGCCTGCCACATCGTCCCAGTGGGAGACGCCCGGGAGCCTGGGGGCAGGCCCTGAGCCTTGGTGACCTCTGAGGCCTTCAGCGCTGCCTGCCTCTTTGGGGATGTCGGGGGGGGGGCACTGTTCCTGACCTTTCAGCACGTCCGCAGTGGCTGGGACCCGGCCCATCACAGAGGGGGCTGCGCCTGCGGCATGGACCTGGCCGACTCATGCTGTCGTGGATTCAGGGACAAGAGACCCTCTGCCGAGAGCCGCCATGCGGCCGGGGTGTGGGGTGGAGGGCGCGCACGCCACTGCTCCCGGGCACGGCTGCTGTGGCCTGAGGGGCTGGGCGAACTGCCCCTTGATCGTCAGCAGCTTCCCGGGGGCAGGAGAGAGGCCGCTGGAAGTGGCCCGAGTGGCTGCCTGTGGTTCCCCACTCCTGGGGCCACTGCCAGCCCCATGAAGGTGTGGTCAGGCTGCGGGCGCAGCGCGGGGGCTGCTGGGGGACCAGGGCACTGCGCTCAGGTCGGACTTTGGAGGCTGCTGCTTCCTTCCGAGCGGCAGCGGGATTTCTCCCAGCCTCCTGGCTGACATACGTGTGGGCACGAGCCACGTCATCGTGGCCGCGGGCCGCTCCACTGTGGCTGCAGGGACCACCTTGCTGGGCCGCCTCAGCATTCGCTCGCTCCTCTGCCCGGTCTGGATTCTTTATTCCCCAGAACGGCCACTCTCTCCGCCATCTTCTCGACGCAGCTTTGTGCTCTTGGTTTGGGTTTCAGCAGTGGTGACCTCTGAGACCAGGAGAGAGTTCGAGGGGAGGGGGTGTCATCGAGCGGGCGCACTGAGGCCCTGGACAGCAGCAGCGGTCCCGGCAAAGTGGGGGTGGCTGTGGCTCAGGAGCCCCTCCTGCAGGCGATGGCTGGCAGGTGCGCGGGGGCTGCCCTGGTCGGCCCTGGACGGAGCAGGGGAGGCCGTGCTGCTGTGCTCTGGCCTCCGTGGCTGCCGGAACCCAGGAGAGCACGGGGAAGCAGGTTCTCCCGCTGGGAAGGCCCCCAGCCCGGGCACACGCTGTGAGCACCCACCACCCCAGCCCGCACCCTCAGGCTCTGTCAGCCCGCAGCCTCCCCTTCCCCCCAGAACGTACGGCCGTTCTCGCTTTACGGCCGCTGCCTGAGCCTCATGGCGGTGCCGAGTCGTCCCTGGTCCCCCCTGCGTGTGCGGGGAGAACCCGTGGCACCAAGGGGCCAGGCCACTCTGCACCTTCGGGGTGCGCTCAGTCCAGCCGCGAGCTTTTCCAGCTGCTGTTGCCGGTGGAGGGAGAGAGAAGGGGACCCGTGTGATGACGGCACCCATGCAGCCCCTCCAGCCACAGGACGTCTGCTCCGTGCCACGCACAGCTGAGCGTCTATCCCCATCTCTGTAGGACAGAGTGAGGCCCTTGGACGACCAGGGAGCTTACGACACAGGGCAACCTATGGCCATGCAGCTGCCAGCCCAGGGCGCAGACGCCAAGATACCGGCTCTGCCTACCGAGCTTGGCCAAGACACGTTTAAATGTGAAGGCACAGCTGTGTGCGAGGCGGACCGACCAGGCACAAAATGAGTCACACTGGGACGCCGTCCAGGTCTTCCAGGACATGGTGCTGGGGACACTGGCAGTCCTCATCAGGGGCCCGGGTCTGAGGCCAGCTCCACTCTCCTGCCTCCTGCCGATGTCCACCCTGCGAGCCGGTGGGAGATGGCGCAAGTACTTGGGCCCCGCTGCCCACGCGGGAGACTGGTGGGCCTGGCAGGCCTGGTGGAACCCCTGGGCGCCTGTCCGTGCCGCTCCTGTCCTCGCACCTGCCGCGGCTGCCGAGCCAGCTCTGGGCGCAGGATCTTTGGACAGTGCATGCCAGCGGAGCACCGACTGTGCACCGCCGGTCCCGTCTGCAGCCTGGGGAAGTGGGGCGCAGCTGGGACCAGACCGAGTGCGGGGCTTGCTCTGTGCTCCCCGCCGGGGTCCGGGCAGGCTCCCGCCTCTCACTGGGAGCAGAGGCTGACACTGCTCCAGGACGCGGCCAGGGTGGGGAAGTGGGGGTGGGGCTGCAGGGGTCCCTGCACCGCTGAAGGCGCCCCTGCCCTGGGAAGCCCAGGTGCGATGCTGGCTTGTGCTTCGCGCGCTGGGGGCAGTGCCCATGAGGGCTTTACTAAGTGCCTGGAGTGGTAAGGACTGGGCCAAGGAGCCTCCCTTGGGCCAGCTGTGAATCCGGCTCAGATCACCTGTGCCTGCCCGGGCTGGGCCCGGTGTCCGTCGGTCAGCCGCTCCTGGGCAGGTGTGCCCGTGCTCACACGCGTGAGCAGCGAAGCCTTTCAGAGCCCCAGATGTCTGTCTCCTTGCACTCTGGGGCCATGGCTGTGCACTGGCAGGGTGCACGGGGGGCGGGAACAGGGTGGCGCAGGAGTCTCAGCAGCCGGCCCCACCCCCGGTTTGTGTTTCTGTGCCTGAAAATAACCATGCAGTTTCAGTCCTGTGGGGTGCTGTCCTTCCAGGGAGAGGTACCCTGGCTGGAGTGACTCCAAATGCGGCCCTGGCCGAGCCTGTCCCGTGGACTCCCTCCGTGGCACTTGGAGGAAAAGGGAGGCTGAACACTGGGGCCGCCTTCTGCTGCTTTCCCAGGTCATTAAGCAGGGAGCTGGATCTGAAGTGGAGCAGCCGGGACTCGAACTGGCGCGCATGTGGGATGCTGGTACCGCAGATGGATCCTCTTCTGTAGCTGCTGCTGTGTGGTGTGTGCGTGCCAGCGCAGTGCCCGCGTGTGCAGCGTCCATGTGTGTACTCGTGTGCATGCTCATGTGCACTGTGTGCGTGTGTGTGCGAGCACTCCTTCAGGCCTCCATTGTAGAACGCAGTGGGTTGTGTTTTCTGGATGGTGTGGGTCTCCCAGCACCGGGCGGTGCTGTGTGGTTGCCCTCCAGAGAGGAAGCCCGGGAGTGATGAGAGCTGGGGACGTGCCAGCTGCACCTGCCCACACACGAGGGCAGGACAGCGCCCCCGGGGGGCCGGGAGGCTCGCCCGGGGCCCGTGGGTGACGGGGGTGGGTGCTGACTCTGAGCCGCCTGCTGGGAACTCGGACTCCTCCCCTGCTGAGTCACTCGGTGGGAATCACAGACCCAGCGACCTCCGTGGAGAGCCGCGCTGGGTCACTTTGGTTCTCCTGTGACAGCGGCACACAGCCAGACTCGGCTGGCTTCCAGGGGTGTAGACAACTCACTAGGTGCTCTCCCCCGTGTGTCTCTGGTTCCAGACTTGAGAGGGCATGGGGCTGCACACCAGCACCCCCTTTACCTCCGTAGCGGAGAAGAGAGCCTGGCTCTGCAGTGGGGAGGGGTACTGGGAGCCCCTACCGTCCCGGTCTTCCTGTTGAGCCCTGCACGCAGCAGCGGGAGCTGAGTGGCAGGGAGCCTGGGCCAGGGACAGACGCCCTTGCGTTCTGGGCTCGCCTGCCTGTCCTGAGCTTTGTCACCACCCAGAGGCCCTGGGCACGGGGGCTTGGCTGGGTGGCAGTGTCGGCACCCACCTGCCCCGGCATCACTCACGTTCTGCTGACTTCGGTCCTTAACCCAGGTCTCCGCCAGCCGGTGACAGCGTCAGGAGCTGGCTGCCAAGGCCGTGGTCATTGCACCGTCTGCCAGGAGTCCCAGCAGCCTCGGCCCTGGCAGCCGCACCGCCTGCCCTCTCACGCCGGGGCAGGACCCTGACCTGCTGGGGACAGTGAGCTGGGGAGGATGCGTGGCTTTTGGCCTGGTGGTGGGGAGTCTCTTCTGGTGGTGCAGGGCAACTGGAGTGGTCTGGGCAGTGGCCCGCTGACCTCCAGGGCTCCCGGAGGGCAGGAAATGACCCCTGTGGGGACGCGAGCCTAGCGATGGGGCAGCTGTACTTGGCGTGACCTGGAAGTGGCTCGCTGAGACGCGCCTCAGCCCTGTAGCTTCGTGGCTCACAAGTGTGGGTCTGGCGGCCTGGCTTTTGTGGCTGAGCCGCTGTCCCTGGTGTGAGGCACAGGCTCCGGAAGTCAGCTCCAGGCCGTGGCTCCGTCTGCTGGGACTAAGTGTGCTGGGGCGTGCCGTCGGCAGTGGTGCTCTGGCCGTGCGGCCCGAAGCTTCAACCCGGAGCTGCGGGTGCCGCCAGACGCGTGCCGGGCGGCAAGACCAAGGCCGCCTCGTGCGGGTGTGGATGAAACGCGGGGTGCACGCTGGGGGCAGGTGACGCCCACGGGCGGTGAGGCTGCATCAGGGCTTTGCGAGGCTGTGCGGAAGAGACTGGGACCCTGTGTGCGCCTGACAGCGCGGCCACGTGGTGACGTGGGACTTGGAGCTGGGATCAGCGTCCCTGAGTGACGGGTTCTCGGGTGGGGCTCCCGGGGACTCCACCCCTCTCCCAGGGCCCAGAGACGGACGGATTCCTCCCCTCGCTGCCTCCCCCCGCCTCCTCACTGCACCCTTGGTCGGGAGGCCCCCACCAGCTGCCCACACCAGGTGCTGAGTGAGTTTCCTCGCGGGTCCCTCAGCCTTCCCGAGAGGTGCTGGGTTAAGGACCAAAAGGCAGAGCCGGGGGCAGGGGGCAGGGGCACAGAGGGAGGCTGTGTCACTCAGGAGAGGGGTGGGCCGACTGCTGCCTGCGGCAGGGGGTTCTGCAGCACACAGAGGGGGGTGGTGGGCGGCGGAGCTCCATGGCGAGCCCAGGGCACGGGCTGGGGGACCTGCCATTGCCGGCACCTCCCCGGCCTCCTCCTGGGCACCGCCCCACCCCACACGCTGTGGGCGGTCCAGGCCCCGACCTCTGTCTTGTCACCCACGGGCAGTGGCGGGGCCAGCTCTGCTGCCAGGCAGCGGCTGCTTCAGGCCGCACCACCGCAGGCAAGTTCCTTCCCTCTTCCCCTCGTGGGACACCGCGCTGCAGGGTCACCGAGAGGCCAGAGCCAGACCAGGTGCCGCAGACCAGGTGCGGCGGGGGTCTCACCGTCCCTTCTCTGCCCTGAACTCCGGCTCCCAGGGGCCGCTGTTACTGGACCGCCGGAGCCCGCCCTGTGGCCGGCGGAGAAACCCCTTCCACGCTGGTGGGGGAGCAGGCGCGCGTGGGGACGAGGACGAGGGACAGGTCCAGGCGGTGGCTGGGGAGGTTTCCCGGGAGCAGCCCCGGGGGTCAGCCTGCACATGTGGCTGTTGCTACAACTGCCGCTGATTACGGCAGCTAAGCCGGGTCACCGCGCCCTGGTGAGGCTCGGGTAATGCAATTAGAGAAGATAATCGGCGCTGAGGCCCTGTGAAAGAGTTCATTCATCTGGAAGGGGGGCTTACGGCTAATCTAAAAGGCACATCACCGTCCTCGGTTTTGTTAGCTCAGGTTTCGGCTTCCAGGGTCTCCCCGCCCCGCCCCCAGCTCACTCTCGCTCTTCGCAGGCGAGATCATGGCCTGGGAAGGAGGCAGGGCTGGGGGCTGGGGGCTGGGAGGTGCGCGGCCCCCGCCCCCACCCGCACTCCTTCCTCACCTCCTTTGGTTTCTCGGTCATTGTCGCCCGCGAGCACCCTGGACGCTCCGTGTCCCGAGGTTTTGCTTTGGGAGCAGTGAGGGGCGGATGCCAGTAAGGAAGAGAAGGACCCGGATCTTTCCGCGTCCCCGCGGACGGCTTCCTTGTTCCTTGGAGACCGTCTCACCAAGTCCTCCCGTAGGGCGTTCTGCCTGTCGGCGGTGTGTCTGTGGCCACGAAGATGGGGACGGGGACATTGCTTGGGCTGGGCCATACACCGATGGTGTCAGCAGCGCAGACCTGGCCACCCCTGGGCAGTTGGCTCCTGGCCAGGGGAGGCCGAGCCTCCACCAGGAAGCGGCTTCCCCAGACTCGGGGTGCCGCAGAGGAGGCCGGCCCTGCCGGGGAATCCCTGCTCCGATCTGCTCGGGAGCTCGGGTCTGGCCCACACCGGCGCCTGCCTCAGGGCTGCCAGTAGGAGACTCGCAGGTCCTTGTCTCCCGTGTTCTCCTCCATCGCCCGATGTTGGCAGAGATCCAACCTCCACCGAGGGGCCACCTTGCAGCCTCCAGACTGGTGTGTGGGGGGGCAGAGCTCCCCCCAGGCCAGGGGTGGCCCTGTAGCCTCCAGGCTGGTGTGGAGGGGCCAGAGCTCCCCCCAGGCCAGGGGTGGCTCTGAAGCCTCCAGGCAGGTGTATGTGGGGGATGGAGCTCCCCCAGGCCAGCGGTGGCTCTGAAGCCTCCAGGCAGGTGTATGTGGGGGATGGAGCTCCCCCAGGCCAGGGGTGACTCTGCAGCCTCCAGGCTGGTGTGCGGGGGGCCGGAGCTCTCCCGGGCCAGGGGCCTTTCCTCCGTTTTCCAGGCCTCACGGGAGCATCACCTCCTCCCAGTCATTGCCCCGGCACCTGCTTGCCTGGTGGTGCGGGAATGGGGGTCCCCAGGCAGCACCCCTGCCCAGGTACCTCAGTGTAGGGAGGAGCAGGGCCTCCTTCATGGCACTGACTCGGGGCCTAAAGCTTCACCCAGTGCCTTGCACTGAGCCACGCGCTATGTCCCATGGCTGGTGTTGGGACGGCCACGCGGGACGGGGAGACCCTGAGTGCCTGGTGCTCCCTCACCCCGGTCTCCTCCTGCCCTCCACGGCCCCATCGCCTTTTCCATCCACTGCAGCCTGGCACGGTGGATTCTGCAGGAACCAGGATTGCCCGGAGCCAGCCCCCCCCCCCGCTCAGGGGCAGTGACACTGGATCTGCCCCTGGGGGCAGGGAAGGCCTGGGGCTGCCCAGCTCTCAGAGGACTGGGCAGGGCTGGGGAGGGCGTGCCCGGCACAGGTGGCACAGCCAAGATCAACTCCCAGTGGCTGAATCGGGAAGTGCAGCCAGGACGGGGCCCCAGGGCACAGAGGCCACCAGGTCGCCCATGGGCAGGGAAGGCCCCTGCCTTCCACTGGGCTCTGGTTAACGCGGGGTCTCTGTTTGGGTTGCCTCGTGTACGCAAGTGAACAAGATAAAAATTCGAAACACCTGGCGCTTCAAAACCACTTGGTTTTTAGAAAAACGCCGCTAATAAAGATGAGAGTGGGAAGATCAAGTCCAGATGGACCTGGGCTGCCGGCCCAGGGACTGCACATCCCTCACTTGTCCGGGCTGGGGAAGGGGCAGGCTTGAGCCGTCTA
>CM027395.1:51646515-51682298 GCA_015711505.1 Sylvilagus bachmani
GCTGCCAGCACACAGCAGGACTCCCGGGAGCCGTCCCCAGCCAGATGAAAACAAGGACAGGGCCACCCCCGCTGCCCAGGCCTCGGGATGTGGCCCGCTCAGGACTCTGGGAGGCGTGGGCATCCCTGCTGCTGAGCTGCTGGGACCCCGGGCCCCCGCCTGGGAGCGCTCACCTGTCCCAGGGCCTGAGCGTCGCTTTGGGGGGACCCAGGGACTGGGCATTTCTTCTGAGAGGCAGAGAGACGGCGCATCCTGCACCAGGTTAGCAGCCACGCCAAGGGAGGCGCGTGGCTCACCCGGGCACGGGCGGTGCGTGGGGCACTCTGGAGGCGGGGCTGCAGCTGGTGCAGCTCCCTCCAGGGCTCAGCAGCTCCTTGGCGCTCAGGACCCACGCGGCGTGGTGGCGGGGGGGAGGGGGCAGGGAGCCCATTCACCCGCGTGTGGCGGGAGCGGGACCCCAGCCTCAATGGCCATCCTCAGCCTGGATGCTGGTTTGCCCTGGACAGAGCGGGCAGCGGCTGAGGCGTCCCTCCCACGGCCCCACTCGCTTGCTGGGGCTGGGCCTCGACGGGCAGTGTTTCTGCCTCAGTTTCCTCCTCTGCTGGCCGGGATTTGAGCCAGGCCCCTGGTGCTGCGGGAAGCGTCCGGACTCATCCCCATCACACAGGACCATGGGGCGCGCCTCCTGCTGCTTCCTCTGATGGACAGGGTGGGCGGGACCTCGAGGAGTAGCCTGTCAGGGTGTTGGCACTCCCAAGCTCCCTGGCTCGGCATGTCTTAGCCAGTGTCACCCTCCGCGGGGACTGGCCTCCCCAGGCCCCGGCTGCCACATTGTCCCGACTGCTGTGAGACCAGCTTCTGGTAAAAGCCTCCGTGTCACAGAGACCCTGGGAGGTGTCGCCGTCCAGGCTCAGCAGGTCCCTGACGGTCTCTCCTTGCGCTCCCCACTGCCCTGCCACGCTGCCAGCACTCGCCGTCCCAGGCCGGGGTCAGGGTTCCAGTCCCAGCAGGTGCAACCTCCAGGAGGTCAGGAGAGGGTGCAGCTGGAATCGAACTCAGAGCTGCAGCGTGGATGCTGGCCCGTGGGACTGAGCAGCCTTTGTGGATACATCTGGTGGTCGGGCACCAGAGGCAGAGGCACAGGGTTGGGGACACTGCTGTGCTGACCACTGTTACCAGGGCCAGCCACTAGACACCGTGTGGCCACACACATCCTTCCCAGCATCGCCATCCAGCAGGCGCTTTCCCCGCGTCTCGTCCCAGCCTCTGCCTCCCTCACGTGTGGCTCCGGCACATTTGTGTCTTCCCGAAGATACCAGGAGCTTTGGCTCGTAGCTGTGGTCGTGCCACACCTGGGACACTTTTTACCTGCCGCACGGCACAGCTGGGGAGCTGCTAACGCCACCACCTAGGAGCTCCTTTGGAGCAGTGAGCTCCTCACGCGCCCCTCGGAGCCGGCTCCACCTCCAAGAGCCGGGGTTTCCACCGCGGGGAGCAGCCCGCTCTCGGCGTCTCACTTGGGCTGCGAGCCGGCAGCTCTCGGCTGCATCGGGGATCCTGTGGCCACAGGGGCCACCCCACAGCCCACAAGGGCAGTGGGGGGACCATGGTCCCATGTGCACGCGTTCTCAGCCACCACCCCCGCATCTGCTGGCAGACGCCGTGGGGAGTCTCACCGTCCTCCCTGCAGCCAGGACTCGGGGTGGACGCTGGACGGTGTGGAGCCTGTGAGGGCAGCTGTGGCGCTGCCCGGGGCTCAGGTAAGAGGCCGTGCTGGGGCCTGGGTGGGCTGCAGCTGTGTGAGTGTTGGGCTTGGGGGCCGTCCGTTTGGTCCCCCGCCCCAGGCGCTCGTCTTTGATACCGTCCTGTGACATGAGCGGTGTGACCTGCACTCCCCGGCCCCTCTCCATTTGGGTGCTGTTCACGGCGTGCATGCACATCTGTTCTCAGAGAAAGGCGCCGACATCCGAGGCGGAGCCCCGAGACCCAGGGGCGTGGCGTGGGCTGCCAGGTGTCGGGGCGGAAGGGGCCTGGACGTGGCTGGGCAGGGGGCAGCGGCATCTCCTGATGTCTGCAGCCCATGTGAGTGTCACCTCCTGGGCCCTGTGGCTCCCGAGCTGAGCATTTGTCCAGAGCTGGGACGGCCCCGCCTTGCGAGTGCAACACATGGCCGAGGAATTTGCGTCGCCGGGCGGCTCGGGGGCCGCCGTTGCCAGCGCCCTCTCTGGGAAACGTCTGCTGGGAGCTGCGTGAGGGCCCCGGGCTGAGCCCGCGGTGGCCGGAGTCAATGCGCTCTTCGCAGGGTCTGGGACTTCGTGGAAACCTGGCCGTCCCCTTAGCCAGGGCTCACCCTGGGGTAGTTGTGGACAAGAGTCCCAGCTTCGGGGTGACGGTGGGGGCGCTGGAGGGGCTCATTCCTGGGAGAGTTCTGGTGCTGCCTTAGTCCCCGCCCGTGAGTGGATTCGGGATGTGCCAGGCTGGGGCTCTCGGACGCTTCCCCGCGGGGCCGTAGGCTGCGCTCTGCAGCTGTTCCGGGGAACTGCTGGTCCCCCAAGCCAGGGCCCCTGCGGCCGGCTCTGAGCCACTCTGTTCCTTCCATCTGAGATGGCTGGCGATGTCCCCACTCTACAGAGCAGTGACTGAGGCTCTGAGAGGCTAAGGAGTTCAGCCTGAGCCACACAAGGAGTCAACGTGGCGGAACCAAGGTCTAAATCCAAGGCTCTGGCTGTCCAGCTCACATGATCCAGCCCTTGTAGGAGACAGGCTGATTTGTAGAGTGCTTAGATAGCGCCTGACACAGGTCAGTGCCGAAGAAACACGGACACTGAGACTAGGCGAGGACGCGTCCATGTCTGTCCCCTGATGACTGCATGTTGCCCCTTCTCCGATTACGTAGCATGAAGGCCTCTGGATCTGAGTGTTTGGGGTTTGCCAGGAAGTCCCACAATCCTCCACGTTCTCCCTGAACCCCAGACTCATCCTCCATGTTCCCCCTGAACCCCACATGGCCCAGACACTGCTGCTCCATGCTGCAAGGCAGTGGGCTGGGGGCTTTGTACACGCGTTCACTGCCCAGTGCCTCGCCATGGACGCCATCATGTGGGCCTTCCCCGTTCCCTGGAGGGCGAGATGCGGCACGGGAAGCTCCAGTGCTGCGTCTGCTCCGGACAGGTGGCCGGGCACAGGTCCTGTGGACTGGCCGCAGGTGTGCCCCAGCCAAGCATGTGGCTGCAGGTGCATCTCAGACCCTCCTGGGTCTCGCGGTGTCTGCAGTACAAGGACCAGGCCCCAGCCTTCCCCACACTTTCCACTGATGTCCAGATTCAAGGTCATGTGCACTCAGATGATCTCAGAGCTAAAAGGCCCTGCTCTCAGAGTGGGATTGTGTGTCCTGTGCTGGGGCACCCCCACTGCACACTGCCCACTGCACACACTGCCCATTGCACGCACACTGCCCACTGCACACACTGCCCATTGCACACACTGCCCACTGCACACACTGCCCACTGCACACGCACTGCACAGTGCTCACTGCATACACTGCCCATTGCACACACACTGCACACTGCCCACTGCACACACTGCCCACTGCACATACACCACCCACTGCACATTGCACACACGCTGCCCATTGTACACTATACACACTGCACACTGCCCACTGCACACACACTGCCCACTGCACACTCTGCCCACTGCACACAGCACTCCCTGCACCTGGGCTGGCGTCAAGTGCGCTTCCGGGGGCAGCATTGTGGCAGGGAGGACATCGCTGTGCAAAGTGTCGGCCACCACAAATCAGCTGCAGCCTCGTTTGCACAGAGCTCGTCACTCGGACACCCTGGCTTTCGTCCATTCTCCCTCCAGTGTTGCCCGCCCCCAGCCCGCTGGGTTCCCGCTCCACCCTCACACCCTGAGCATGCGAGTCCCTCCCTCGCTGTGAACATCTGCACTTCTGGCGTCAGCGCCTGGCCTCAGTGTGCGCTCTCGTTACCCACAGGAGTGGGGTAGGACGCTGCCGGTCAGGCGGCTCTGGGGGACTGCGTCAGCGTTGCTGGCTAACGGCCCCGTGTCGATGCTGCTGGGTGGTTCCCGTTCTCAGCGTTTGCGGTCACCAGACTGAGCCTCCAAGTCCCCGGGAGACAGCTGTCCGTCCGTCTTCAGGCCCGTTCTCACCATCCCTGGACCTCCACAGCTGCTGCAGGCCGGTGTCCACCTGTGGGCTGCAGGGTGTACCCCCAGGGCTGTGTGCCTCAGAAATGTGGGTGCTGTTTCTGGCCCGGGGTGGCGAGAGACGAGTCTGCCGGCAGCAGGCCCATGCCGATGTCCTGAGGGACGGCTCCTCGGGGCACGGGCTTGGGCGTGGGGGCACGGGCTTGGGAGTGGGGTTGTCGACAGGGCTCGACGTCGGCTCTGGTGTCTGACAGCTCCCACCGGACGTGTGCAGCGGGTGCTTCCCGCGGGGTCTTGGCTCTGGGACTCAGGAGGCCCTGGCCTGCAGACTGCACAGCGCCGTGTGTAACAGGTGCTTGGCCGACTGCCTGTTGAGGAGCCAACGGGTGAGCTCCATTACGTTTAAATCCTCCCGGCCGGAGCTGCGGCAGCCTGTGCGGCATCTTTATGCCCAACAGATAAAGACCCCACCTGGGGGGCAAGCTGCAGTGTGTCGCCCCCTCTGTGCAGCGCCAGCTGGTGACGAGGCGGCAGGTCCCACGCAGCGTACAGCCCTTGGTCTCTGGCCTTGATGGAGACCGCCAGGGCCTCCCCTCTGCCTGAGCACATGTCTCTGACCACACACACGAGGCGCAAGGTCAGCGGCGCCAAGACGGTAATGTAACTGTTGCGTCTCTAACACGTGTTTCCTACACGCGTGCCAGGACGTGGGCTTGAAGACATATTCCCAGGTTCCTGTGCGTTCGTGAGCTTCACGGAGGCGGAAATGTGGCCAACCCGGACTGAGGACCGAGCTCGGCTCCGAGCCCTGGCGCTCCCCGTCCGGTGTCTGTCGCGGAGCTCTGCCTGGCGACACCGGCTCCCTGAGCAGGAGGGTGCTGGTCCTGCTGCGCTGCATTCCCGGGACAGGACTTGGCTCATGCGGCATGTGGGGTGAACCCTGAAGCCCACCGAGCAGTGGAGGCCCAGCTCCACCCCGGCAGCGTCTGGGCAGACCATGTGGAGGGAGCCAGGCTGCGGGGACAGCCCCGGGCGGCCGCGCCTGCTGGTGCTGTCTGAAATGGCGTTTTATTGCCTACATAATGCGATTTCATGACAAACCCTGGCTGCCCTCCCACACCCCGTATTAGGTTAGTCCTTTTTATCATGCTCACTTGATGATGTCATGACATGGCCCATCAAGCTGTAATTAAAACCACGGCTACAGAGCCAGGCTCTCTTTAAACCGTGAAGACGAGGCCCCTGCTGGCTCGCGGTGGTCCCTGTGGGCTCCAGGCGCCGGTGAGAGACCCGGTCGCTCCTGGCAGCCCCTGTGGCATTGGGTGCAGGGCGCTCCCCCGAGACAGAACCGTCGGTGTCTGGACGTGAGCCTCGCGGGGGGTGGTCGCAGGTGCCCTTGCTAAGGTGAGGTCTCTCTGGAGGAGGGGCCCCAACTGAACCTGACGGTTCCCCTGTGAGGGGACGGCTGCGGGGACGGCGGCCGGGGGAGTGCGCCGGCAGACGTGGCCGGGCGAGGCCGGGACGCCGGTGTTGATGGTGTTGACCGGGAGCCGCTGGAGCCTCTCGGGCTATGACGCCACAGCCATGTGGTGGCTCCTCACTGAGGCTCCCAGCCCCTGGCGTGCGGCAGACTCCCACGGGGCTTGGTTTGGTCCCCTGAGGGCAGCGGCCGGGCCTCGGGGCAGCTGGCAGCAGGCCACCCCCGGTGCCCGCCTGCACCCGTCCTGTGTGTGGAATTCCTCTGTGGGGCGCCCGGTCCTGGCCAGGGTTAGGGTGAGCCGGGAGTGTTGGGGAAAGAAACAGCCGTGTGACGGGCACAGTGGGGCTGCCACACAGGGCCTGGAGCTCCTCTTGCGTTTGTCTTGGGTTCCAGAAAGGGCTTTGGAAAACCAGGTCATGCTTCCAGCACGATCCGCCGCTTCTCCTCTGTGGCGCCATGTCTGGGACCTCCAGTGTTAGGGCGATTGGGTGTGGGAGAAGACACTCCCTGAATCCCCAGAGGAGGTGTGGTCCTGTGTCCCACAGGGGAGCCGAGGCCCCCAGAGGAAGCCATGGCCACAGGCAGGTGTCGGCCTCAGTGTCCAGCTGGCCATGGTTGCTGGTCACCGCCTGCAGGGGCCTTGCATGCGGGGCAGAGGGTGTACGTGTGTGTGTTTGCATGTGCACACGCATGCACGTGTGTATACATGTGTGCAATGCATGCATGTACGTGTATACATTCACATATGCACACACGTGTATGCATTGCACGCATGTGTGCATGTGTGTGTTTGTACCTTTATAAAGCTCATTCTCCAGGCACAGTGTTTTCTGTGTGCTTTGTTTTTTAAAAGAAACTTTGTCACAAAGTCTTAGCAAGACTTTGCTGGGAGTCCCTTGCAGACCCAGGTCTGCAGATCCTGAGTCGCTTCTGAACGCCGGCTCTCGCCAGCAGCGCCGCGCTGACCGGCTCATCCGTGAGGGCGGCTTTAGGACAGCTGCCTAGAAATGAAGCCAGACCGTGCAGCCGCGGCTCCCAGGGCCGCACCAGGTCTGCCTCCCAGGAGCACCGTGCGAGCCAACGCTGGGTTTTGGCTAAAGAAACACCAGCAGAAAAGGACTCGGGACCCCCGGAAGATGGGGGGGGGGTATTTTGTTTCTCCTTATTCTACCTGGGAATGGAAACGCGGGGGCGTGTCCCGGGCCTCCCGGTGCACCCTGAGGTGAGCTTGGCGGCAGAGAGGGGCTGAACTGTCTTCCCCTCCAGCTGCGATGCACCTGCTGTCCCCGGAGCAGTGCAGGAGCAACGCGTCCCAGCTTTCAAATGCACCCCACTTCTGGGCGCACACTAGGTCGTCCCCTCTGACTCTCCCTTGAGAGTGCTCTTTGTGAAGGTTTGTTTATTTGAAAGGCAGAGTGGCGGAGGCAGAGAGACAGAGCGCCTCTACCCTCTGGATCACTCCCCGCGTGCCTGCCACGCCGGGCTGGGTCCGGCCAGACCAGGAGCCAGGACCTCCGTCCGGGTCTTGTACAGGGTGGCAGAGGCCACTCACGCTGCCTTCCCAGGGTCCGGCCAGACCAGGAGCCAGGACCTCCGTCCGGGTCTTGTACAGGGTGGCAGAGGCCACTCACACTCCCTTCCCAGGCGCATGCACAGAAGCCGGATCGGAAGTGGAGCAGCCGGGGCTCAGTCGTGCTGCGATACGGGCGCCGGCGTTACGGGTGGCTGCACTCTGCACCCCCTTCTGAACGTTCTCTCCCCCTTTCAAGTAAACAAAGACTGTAGGCCCACAAAATGGTCCTAGACTGAAGTCACAGAAAGTGAGGGTGGCCTCTCTGTCCCCGTGCAGGGACCGCCCTAGGTGACGGCAGCCAGCCTGGTGCCTCTGCTCCTCTCTCCGTGCACAGGGCGCCGTCGTCGGAGGCGCTCGTGGCTTCCCGGTGCCTGGCAGGTGGGCTGTTGACCCTGCCCCTGGCACTCGGTGGGGCCCGGCAGGTGCTGCGGGTCTGGAAGCCTTGGTGGACGCGTGGCTTTGGCCTTGACCGAGGTTCTGCGTGCTGCCCTCCCCCTGGGCCCCTGGGGGAAGCTCGGGGTGTCCCTGAGCAGTGGGTCAGAGCCCGCCTCTCTGTCTTGCTGGCCTGGCGGGCTGACGGCGCCATCCCCCCAGCCCAGGCACCTCGGTGACCCGTCCTGGTCCAGCGAGCGCCGTGCCCTGGTTTCTGCTCGGCTGATTCTCAGGACTGGAAAACAAGGAGCAAACCGGAGAGGATCCCCGAGAGCAGGGAGAGAGCGGACTCGACCCGCTGTCTCCAGGCCCTCCCAGGCTCAGCTCCCACCTCCTCGCCGCCTGGGGTCACCCGCTCCCCAGGACCAGGATGGACCTGACTTCGGTGGTGGTCACCATCGTCATCGTCGTCACTTACCACGCCCTTGGGGAGTGTCAGCCCTTTGGGGCATCCCAGGAGGGCCCCAGGAGGCAGCTCCGTGCTGGCGGAAGGACGTTCGGGAATCCGTGCACAGTCGATGCCTCACGAGACCCCGCGCACGCCGTCCGCCTCACCAGGCACAGATGGGTGGACACTCCACGGCGTCCTGGCCGGAGTCATGGAAGTGGCCGGGGGGGCCGGCTCCATGCCCAGTGCGAGCTGCGCCCACCACACGCCTCATGTCCATTGCTCAGGGGTCCACTTCCACGTGCAGGGGTTTCTGGGTAAGCTCGTGTGGCCACCTGTGGCCCACGATCCTGTGAGAGGGGTCCGGCTGCCGACACCTGAGCCACCGTGGCCTTTCGCGCTGTTCCCGTCGTGGCCAGCCTGGCGCAGAGGCGGCTGCTGGTTTCCGGCCGAGGACGCCGAGCGCTTTTCGCGTGGAGCCGCGCGCTCACACAGGCCTTGACGCCTGTCGTGTCCTCCGTGCGTGCTCTCTGCACCTGCCCCGCTGCGTACGTTATTTATAATAGGAATCGCACCCGCACGCCGCCACGTGGATGCGGATTTTCGGGGTTTTGATTACTTTTCAATATTTTATTACAAACCACTGTAGAGCAGACTGCGTCTCATTCTGTCTTAATAAATCTGGACTGCGGAAGAAAATTCATTTTCAAAAAGATTTATGTAATTGAGCGACAGAACGAGAATGTTGGCAGAGAGGAAGAAGGGGGAGGGGGTGGGGGAGGGGAGAGATAGGGAGAGAGGAGGGGGAGAGGGGGAGGTCTGCCCCCCCCCCCGTCACCCCCACGCGCCCCCAGGGCAGGCGTTCACCCTACCTCCGCACCCTTGAGCCGCCAGACCTCTCGAACCTGTCTCCCCCGATGTGGTCCGCCCATGTGTTCTGTTATCAGTGCATGGAAATTTGTAAGCCCCGCCCCAATTTCCCGCCCGCACCTCTGCACCAGCTGCAGCCGCGGACAGAGACTGTGAGGACTGTGCCCGAAGCAGGAGCCCCCTGTTCGCGGGCGAGACCCCGGGGCCCTTCCTCGTCATAGAGCTCATGGGCCCCGCCGCGCCTGTCCCACGCAGGGTCACGCTGGGAACCCTTGGTGGTTTGGGTCAGCTGACTGTGAGCACCACGTCCATGAGCTGTTAGCGGGGAGCTGACCGCTGAGCTGCCCTGCCGTGCCCTGAGGCTCCCAGAGTGTGGCGTGAGCTCTGCTTGCTGTCTCCCTCCAAGGCCCCGGGTCGTGGGGCGGCTCCCCAGGTGCGTGGTCCCCTCTTGGAGCAGCCCCAGGGGCTGGGGCAGGGTGGTGCTTCAGCCGAGGGTTCCACTGAGGAATGCCTGCATGCGTGGGCCCCACCCCCCAAGCGTCCGTCCCACGGGCTGGGCCTGCTTCCACTTGGCCCAGGTCTCCATGTGAGACCGGTGACGCGCCTGTGGCCTGCGCAGATCCCTGGGGAGGCCACTCGGGGGCCGAGCACAGGCCTTTGGGCGTCTGTGGAGCGTAGTCGGGAGTCAGACCTCACTCACAGAGGTCACAGCTGTGCAGTCCCACTCTGCCCTCCCCCGTCTCCCAGGCAGTTGGGGGTTGGGGGTCTCCCTACGGGCGCATCCCGATTGCAGCTGCCCGACCTCGGCTGCCGGGCTTCAGTCCTGTTCCTGGTTCTGCGCAGCCTGACAGCTGCCTCTGCGTCTCCCATGCCGAGTGCTCCTCACCCCCACCCCACAACCGGAAAGAACCAAGCAGGGGTCTGTGTGTGCCCGGTACCTGGCCGCTGGGAAATGTGTACGCCCTCCTCCAGCCCCTCCCCGCCACAGGGGCCCTGGACAGCACAGGTGGGGACCGGGTGGTCCATGGGTCGCTCTGGCCAGGGGCAGGCTCGGCTCGGCTCGATGGGGGAGCCCCAAGGCCTCACGCCCCTCGCCAGGCAGAGGAAGCCAGAGGAGAAGGAAGGCCCCAGGAAACCCACTGGCTGGCCAGGGCGCGCAGCGGCCTCCCCAAGGTTAGAGAGAAGTGTCTACGTGGGAACACAAGCCCCTGCCCTCCGGGAAGAGCAGAAACGCCCAGTCTCTCCATGCTGTCTCCTCTGTAAGTGGGGCTGGACCCCGCTGTGGAAGTGGACAGCGGCTGTCTGGGGGGACGGGCGCCACGCCGTGCCTGCATAGGCTCCACTTCCCTGACAGTGAAGCACAGGCGATCATGGCTGGCTTAACCGTCCTCACCATCACCACCACCAGCATAGCACCACCATCACCACCATCACCGTCACCATCACCATCCTCACCACCACCATCATCACCACCATCACCACCTTCATCACCTTCATCCGTCACCATCATCATCCTCACCACCATCGTGTCACTGACAAAGCCATCACCATCACCTTCACCAGCACCCAGCGTTCGTGTGATGCTGGAAATGCAGGGTGGCCGGGGGTCATTCCAGGGGTGACCCCGTCCCTGCTGCAGTGACCCTGGAGCTCGCGCGTGCCCTGTGCTCGTCATCTCGACAAACCTCTTCGCTGTCGGCAGGGCCTGCAGACGGGCAGGAGGTGGTGACGGACGGCAGCGCGTCGTTCATCACCGTCAGGGGTGACTGTGCAAGGAGGCTGTGACGCAGGGGCCGCACAAAGCAGCTGGGAGGGACACAGCCCCCACCCCGGGCTCCCCCCCCCCACTCATCCACACGGAGACCAGAAGCTGGTAGGGGCGGGGCCCAGCGTCCTCTCCTGGAGTTGTTTTAAAAGAGCCTGCGATCCTGGAGTCAGAGGGCAGGCTGCAGCGCCGTGTGCACGGGCTGCCGCACCCTGACTCCCCACGCCGGGCGGGGCACCCTGCCTGGGGCCGGCTGCTGTCCACCTGCGGCCGCCCTCCCTCCCCGTGCTGTGCTCAGATGCTCTTTCTAAAATGAGCTGGTTGAGCGTGGGCTAGAAAACGGTTTTCGCTCAGTTTGCCTGTGACTTTGGGCAGTGAATTGTCACGACGAAACTCCAGGAGCCTAGCTCAGCCCACCCGTGTGTTCAAGTTCCTTCCCTCTGAAGTCCTCAGACCTGGGACCACCTATCTGGACGTCCAGCGTTGGCTTCCTTAGTGGGGACCGTGCTGAGCGCTGGCCTGCTGGCCGCCCCACGCCCATGGCAAGACTGTGTCATGATTTCTTACGCGTCACCTCTTACCTCGGGTCCTCGGCCCTCAAAACCGTGAGAGGCCCCACCCCTGGCTGTGCCGGGGCGGCCCTCCCTGCCGGGCGGTGGCAGCCGCTCCATCAGCACAGAGGCAGGGCTGTCGCAGGCCATCTGGCTTGCATCACGGGCCGGGGGCCCTCACCCAGGAGCGAGCCGCGGGGAGCCGCTATCTCCAGGCCCCGTGCTGGGCTGCTGCAGTTTTTAAAGGCAGGGAGCTAACTCCTTCCCAACAGCACGGCAGCCCAGCCCCGGCCACACCCATCCTGGAGCTGGCGGCGGGTGGGGGAGCTGCTGTTAGCGCAGTTCCCAAGATAAAAGTCCTTTGTGACCCACAAGCTCTTGGGCTCTGAAATTATAAATCAGGGCCTCATTAGAGCCTTGTCAGTCAACGGGTAGCCCTGCCTGGCTCGGGCAAATGGCCCCTGCTTTGGCAGAAGTTGTGCACGAAGCATCCTGGGGGCGGCCAGCTCAGCGTTTGGCGTCACGCAGGGAAGCAGATGTTCGGTGCTTTCCCACCCAAGACCGTCTCTCCCCCTGCAGGGGAGGGGGGTGCGTTCCATTTGCTTTAGCGAAAAAATGCTTTCAGACCTGGGGTTCAAAGGTCCCGAGGCTTCCACGCCTTGCTAATCTGGGGCATGGAAGCAGGGGGTGGAGAGCCCGAGACCCCACTCTGAATCCTCGCCCCGGCGAGCCATGGAGCTGCTCTGGGCTCCAGCCCCACCGCTCTCCCGGGAGGGCAGTGAGCGTGGCTAACTCACGGGGCTGTCCGCAGCATCCCGTCACTGGGTGCCTGTTCTGACGACATGGGGTCCGCATTCTGCTCAGGAAAGGGGGAGAAACCACAGAGCTACAAGCAGATTAATGTGGTCGATGCCGCGGGGACAGATGGAGTCGGGCGCGGGGAGAAAAGCCATACTCACGAGATGGGAGTGCGTGAATCAAGTTAGTGATGGCCGGGTGGTGGTGGTGAAGGGGGGTGCTGATAGTGATGATGGGGGTGATGTAGTGATGGTGGTGCTGGTGCTGGTGTTGATGGAGGTGATCATGGTGATGGTGCTGGTGCTGCTCATGGTGGTGATGTTGATGGTAGTGATGGTGGGGTGATGGTGTTGGTGTTGGTGATGGTGTTGATGGTGGGGTGATGGTGATGGAGGTGATCATGGTGATGTCTGTGATGGTGATGGTGGTTGCTGAAACGTTCTTGGCTCGCATCTCCTTCCTCCCTGTATTTCCGTGGTCAGAGCTCTGTAGCCCTGTCTCCATCGAGCCTAATTGCAGGGGAGGGATGTTGAAACCACAACCACTTTTTTCCTTTTGTTAGTGCCCACACCTCGCCGTGCATTAGGCCGGTGGCTTTAAACCAGAGCTTTCGTGGCGAGCAGCGTGCACCTGTACTGAGCAGGCGTCCAGCTGTGCGGGAAGGGGCCCCTGGCCTGTGCTGCTCCGCGTGAGGCCGTCTTAGACCAGACGGGACTGACTGGGCTCCGAGCAGCAGCCACACTGTGCCGGGCAGAGCACTGTGGGAGGAAGGCCCTCGGCTCTACTGCTGACTGCAAGGCCTTTTCCATTTATCGTCCCCCGGGGCGGCCTGGACGGTGGCCATCTCCCTGTGTCCCTGGGATGGTGAGGAACGGCCCCACACCGAGTGTGAAGCCACCGTGTCCTGTGGGCTCAGCGGAGAGCAGGCCACTGCCATCTACCACTCTGCCCGTGCTGAGGCTGCCGGCTGCTTCTGCCGGTCGGCACGCACAGTGGGCGACACTGGACCGCACGGATCCTGCGGCTAAGGCCTCACCACCAGGAGGATCAGAGGGAAGTGTCGGGAATCGGGGTGCAGTGCAGATCTGGGATTCAGCCAGGACATGGGCCTGGCAGGGTGAGCATGTCGTGCCGACCGTCCCCAGCCTGTGGGTCTGCCAGCCAACCCCAGGCTGAGGCCCGGGGGGGCAGCTTGTGGGCGTGGCCACAGGGCATGCACGATCACACGCGAAGCAGCACGGGCCGGGGACCTTCCCGTCTTGGCCCCGCGGTCAGGACCCCCGAGGCCTGCTCCTGAAGCGACCCGGGACCCCCAGGCCTTTCCTCTGTGTTTCTCAGGGTGGGCTCAGCAAGGAGCGCTTGGCTGAACCGGGGGCCTCACAGTCCACCCTGGCCATGGGCTGTACATGGGGTGACCGAGCCGGAGAGGAGGGCCCCGCCTGGCCAGGGCCGCAGCCACTGAGGTGGGAGGACGGAGGTTCCGGACTGGGTGTCGGCAGGAGGCAGGGAGCCAGGGAGGCCCCGGGGGCGCTGGCCTGAGCTGTGGGGCAGCCGTCCAGGGTGGGACGGGGGTCAGGAGTTCAGGCTTGAGCTTGAGAAGCCCCCAGACCCAAGAATCTGAAGGCGCGAGCCCGAGGCTGCACGGGGAGTGGACTTAGCCCCGTGCCTGGCACCCAGAAAACAGCCCGGGGCAGCGATAACCAGGCCGAGCCGCGACCCCGAGGGAGTCTCTCACAGCTGTCAACTCCCACACCAGCGTCAGCACACGGGAGCTGGGCCGAGACGGCCCAGGCATTTGGCGGAGGAGCCAGTTGGTGCACTGGGCGGGGCTCCCGTGCACTGGGCGGGGCTTGCTGACATAATAGATGGCCCCGCAGCCCACGCGTTTGGGACCCACGACACCCGTGTGCGAGGATGGCTGCTTGCCTGTGTCCGCCCTTGGTGTCACATGCTGCAAAGGTCAGTCTTGTGTTCAGAGCTGGCGCTGGACCGGAGGGGCCGAAGCGCAGGCGCAAAGCCCTGCAGCTCTGCCACCGCCCGGCACCACGCCTGCCCAGACTCGGCGTCCTGCTCCCTGGAGCCGGGGACGCACCCACCGCGGCCGTGCTGCTGGGCTCAGGGTGCCTGGGTGACCCCCCTGGGGGAGCCGCCCCACCTGGTGCTCTGACCGCACCCATCCCTCCATGCATCGGATCCTGCGGTGATTGCCCGAAGCACCTGCTTCCCACCCCTCCCCCAGGAGCTTCGGGCACCCTGGGGAAGAAGGGCGGGGTCTCCCAGGTTTCACCGGCCTACCCAGAGCCTGTAGGGGACCCACTGGGTGGGGCTGGTCTGTTCTTCTACTTGAGAGAGAGATCCCATCTGCTGGTTAACTGCGCGAATGCCGGTGGTGACTGGAACTGGGCTGGCGGTGGGCCGGAGCCGGGAGCCGGGAACTTAGCCCGTCTGGCAGGAGGCCGGACCGGAAGCCGGCCCTGGAAATCCAAGCCCAGCACTCGGACGTGGCCTCTCCCGTGGACGTCTGTCGATTGGCCGTCCACATTGTGAGCTCAGGGTGGAATGGAGAAGGCTGGATTTATGGGCACACATGGGCACACTTGGCACTAGTTTCCATTTTGAGTTAAGATACCTAAAAAACAAAGTCTTGGATGACAAGCAGCACCCCAAGTCTAGAGCCCTAGGCGGGTTCAGAGAAGGGGTTCAGCCCAGGTGGGCGAGAGGCCACGCCCACGCGGGGGAGTCTGAGGTTGGGGCTTTGCCGCCCGTCTCCGTGGGCCCTGCACGCGGCACGCTCAGCTCAGCTGTGTGCACGTCGGGAGGGGAGGTCCTTGCTCACGGGCTCTCCTGCGCCCGCCGTGCCCGGGTGGGGGAGCCCTCCCGGCGCGCCCCACACCTGCGCACTCACCCCGCCCGGGGTCCTTCCGTTGTCTGCGGTCCCTGGCCCCTTCCTCTGCGTTTTTATTTTCTCTCACAACTCACTGCGTCCTGTTGTTTGCACTTGGCTTAGCTCTCCTTCCAGTATTTAGTTTCTAAATATTTGGTGTCTGAATTGCTGTTGGTGGGGGTTCGGCCAGGATGCTGGGCTCCAGTGTCCTCTGCGAGGTGGCCCCTCGCCGCCGCCTTGGTTCCCAGCCCCGCTGCCCGCGCAGCCACCTGGGAGACTCCCGAGGGGGCCCGGATCTGGGGCAGGCGCCGTGCGGACTTTGCCAGCAGCTTCCTGGGCGGCGGAGCCGTAGCCCAGCCTGGGAGAGGCCGCGGGCTGTGGTCTGGGTCCCCGGGGCGGCCACGTGCCACAGGCTTCGTCCGCAACCATGGCGTTGGAACCGAGGGGGCACGGTTCAGCCCGAGGATGGTGCTGGGGCGGGGCCCTGGGGCCGAGCAGGCTGCATTCGGCTGCCGGGGTGCAGCCCGGGCCGGTCAGGGCGGCTTCAGGAGCAGAGGCAGGGCACGGCCCCTGGCCACGGTGGCCCTGGGCGCCCGGGCCCCTGCAGAGCCTGGGCCAGCCGGACCTCCTTGGTTTGTAAGGAGCCGCCTGGGGTGTCGCATCGCGGTGAGGAACAGCCAACAGATACCCAAGTGCAGACCCACAGGTGACCCCGTGCTCCTGTGTGCCGGGCCGGGCGGGGCCGCGGGAAGCAGTGAGGTCAGAGTGCAGGCTCAGGTGGTGCAGCCCTGGAGACGGGCCACGTGAGCCGGGCCGAGCCGCAGCCTGGATGCGGTGAGCCACGAGAGGAAGTCACCCAGGGAGGGGCGGCACACCGAGACCACAGCTGGGGCCCCAGGGCCGTGCGCAGGAGCGGCGGCCAGAGGCAAGCAGGCCCCAGACCCGAGGGCCACGGGCGGCCACAGCTTCCGGAGCTTGGGCCTGGGGGCCCCCTGCAGTGGTCAGGACCCCTCACTCCAACAGCACCATCAGGGAGCGAGCACTCGCTGTCCCCGCGGTAGTCCCCTCCCGGGCCACAGCCTCCCGGTAAGGGCCCTGGTCGCCCAGTGTCCCGCGCCCTCCCGCACGGAGCCCCCTCCCCGGCACTGGGATCCGCGCTGTTCTGGAGGTGTTGGATGGGGCTCTGAAAGGCCGGGTGATTTGGTGGCGCGCTGGCGAGGACAGGCTCCCTTGGGAGTGGTCCCCACGCCTGTGAGCGACTGGGCAGGCAGGCGTGGTGCGCGTGGACGCCCAGCGAGACCTCTGAGGCCACGTCTCTGGCCCTGGCTGCACCTGCAGCCGCGGGAGCTGCGGGGCCCTCACTGTTCGGGAAAGGCGGCGCCCAGGAGAGGGCAGAACACGGCCACGGGCCTTGGCATCTGCACGTCCATTCCGCACTCTCCCGGCTCAGGGTCTCGTCCTGCAGGTGGCCCCGACCCAGGCAAGAAGCTGCCGAGGGCCGCTGTCCCAGTCTCGCAGGCCCCGCTTGGGCTGCTGTGTTAGGGAAGCTGCAGAAGGGGCCAGCGGGCCCAGGGACCGCGCACCCCCCGGCCGGGTGCATCCTACCGGTGCCTGACCTTCGGCCTCCCTTCTGGAGAGGGGGGAGGGGTGGGCCGCGCCGCCCCCCAGGCCCCTTCAGCCCTGAGACTCTGGGAATCCAGGAAATCCCAATTTAGAGCTGTGGCTTCGGAAACTGGCAGCGCTCGGGGAGTGGAATCCGGAAGGCCGGAGCTCGCCGCGGGCCAGGGGCCGCCGCGGCGGGAAGGAGTGAAAGTCCCGCTCTCAGCAGCCCACCTTCCAGGAAGCAATAAGCAGGCCGGCCCGCCGGGAGCTCCCAGCCCGCTCAGCCCCCGGCACGTCCCGCACGCCCAGCCTAGTGCTTCCTCCGTGATAACCGGCGCTGGCAGCGGCTGCCGGTGTCGCCGGGACAAGCAGGGCGTGTTGACCGGCCGTGCGCACCGGGGGGGCCGCTGACCGGCTGTGCCGGCTCCGAGCACCCAGGCCGATAACCGCGGCTTATCACAAAGGGTGAGCGCCGGTTTGGTTCCTTTTGTTTGTTTGAAGTTGGGTATTTGGACGGTGGCCAGGATCCCTGTGTGGTCGGGGACTAGCTGATGGTGCCCCGGCGAGGGGGAAGCCCACGGGCCAGGGGCCGACCGGAGTGACGCGCCCTGGGCCAGGCTGCTGTGGGTGGGATCATCGTGCTCAGCTCTCCTGGGCAGGGTTTCATCTCGGCTGCGCATTTCAGGCACGGGGCCCGGGCCGTGCCCGGCTGCACCCAGCGCAGTGGACTGGGAAGCCTCAGCGGGTGGCAGGCCGAGGCCGGAGCTGCCGCAGGGCCCGAAGCGGCTCCCGCGTGACTGCACTCCCCACCCTTGGGGCTGTGGTGGAAAGGCAGATTCCGGGCCGGGGTGCAGGCTGGGGCCTGGGGCTTGCCTTCTCACACCATGCAGGCCAGGCCCACGCGTGGCGTGTGCAGGCTGGGGCCTGGGGCTTGCCTTCTCACACCATGCAGGCCAGGCCCACGCGTGGTGTGTGCAGGCTGGGGCCTGGGGCTCTGCCTTCTCACACCATGCAGGCCAGGCCCACGTGTGGCATGTGCAGGCTGTCGGGCCGGGGCACCCTGCCTAAGCTGCCCGCCGTGTGCTGATGTAGGCGCTCAGGACGCAGCCGATGAAGACCCCGGGAGCCCCTCGGTGCCACAGGCCGGCCTGGGGCGTGGACAGCCCCGGCGTCAGGGTGCTGTTGCCAGCTTCGGGGTCCCCGTGAGGAGGCGCGTCGCTCCCGCAGGCACTTCTGCGGAGGCCGGAGGCTGGGCAGCAGCCTGTGTGAGTCCCGCGGTCACTCACAGCTCGCTCGGCTGCCCAGGAGCCCCCCCGGCTGGGGGCCGTTGTCCCCACTGCGTTACTGCTGCCCCTAGCCGCTGAGTGCACGGCACCTTGGCACGGGCATCCACGCACCTGTTCTGCCTGCCACAGATCTCCCAGCGAGGGCCCGGCGTGCACTGGGCAGGTCCCCCTCCCCCGAGCCGGGCCCATGGGAGGCGGCAGCCAGAGCTGCCCTGGGCTGCCTGGTGGCCCCGCAGTGCTGCTCTTCTGATTGGCTGGCTGTGGCAAGGATGCTGCCTCCGGCTGGCGGGGCCCTCTGCCGCCCCCTGCTTGGGCTGAGTCCTGTTGATGCCGATTTTTCTTGAAACTCCCCTCAATGCCACGCTCAGGAGTGGCTTTGTAAACTGCAGAGTTGACCGCGGGGAGCTGGGCAGTGGCTTCAGGATTAGGTTGGTCACGTGCCCTGCGTATGCAGATGACGACTCCTGGGGTGGAACAGGGAGCCAGCCGGGGCCGCTGGGAAGAGGCAGCGGTGGCGAGAGCCCCCCGGCCGGGGAGGGGACGCGGAATCACGCAGAGTCACAGACAGGCAGCCAAGCGAGAGCAGGTAGTGCGCAGGGCCCCGTGGAGGACAGGCGTGGCCCCCTGAGAGGGTGAGGGGAGCAGCCCCGGGGAGACGGGCCGGGGGCTCGAGGGGGCTCGGATACTGCCAGGGTGCTTGATGCTGGAACACAGCTGCCCTGGGGCTCGCCACCAGGCAAGGCTCCACCAGGTGTGGGGCGTTGGCGTGAGAGCTTCGAGCCTTCGTTCTGTGCGGGGAGCTGCCGCCACCTCCCCGCAGGGCAGTGCACTGGCGCCTGGGCCGCGGGGACGCTGCTTCCGGCCGTCCTCGCCGCGGCCTCTCCCGGCCTCCCTTCCCTGCAGCGGGGGGTGCCCTGAGCTCGCATCTGTCTTCTCGTCGGCCGCATTGCTCCAGGAGGGCAGGGCCCACGTCCCGGGCACCTGCTGGTGCTTCGTGCAGCAAGAGCGTGGGAGAGGCCAGAGGGAGGGGCTGACGGAACAGTCCGGAAAGCGATCTCGGGCGAGAACAGCATCAGGGAGCGAGCGATGCGTGCAGGGCAGGGGACGGGCTTCCCGGAGGAGGTGGTGCGCAGGCCGGAAGTGGAGCGGGAGTCAGCTAGCCGAAGCGTGTCGGCGGCAGGGCAGGGGAGCTGTGCCTCGTGGTGGGACTTGAAGGGGTGGCGGGAGACGGCACAGGCATGGCTGGAGCCGCCCTCAGGAAGTTTCCTGTGGGAGCAGCGGGAGGCTCAGGGGGGCAGGTGCCGAAGGTGAAAGATCACTCTGGCCACAGGGAGGGGAGGCGGCCGCGGGGCCAGTCCTGGCCGTGCCACAGCCCTCGCAGTGCCGGGAAGGGCCGAGTGGCGTCATCCGACGGCAGCCATGCAGGTGTCAAGTGGCAGGAGTGCGAACCATGGCGTGGAAGTCCAGTCCTCACCACCCAGCCCTGCCCGAGTGGGACCAGGTGCCCGGAGCGAGGGCCGCGGGGCCCCACGGCGACCCTGGCAGTGGGACACTCGTGTCCCTGGGCCCAGCTCCCTGCAACCCAGGCCTCCCGCCCTCCAGTCCCCCCGATGGTGAGCTGGGGTGCAGTTTTGTGAAGCCACGTGGTTTCCAAGGAGTTCAAAGCTCCGTGACGAAGGGCAAAGGTCAGAGCGCCCGGTCCCCCTGTTGGTGCGACCCCTCCCTCCGCCTCGTCCTGCCCAGCTTGGGGCCGGGCCGGGTGGTGCCTCCCGCCTCCATCTCGGTGTTTTCCGTGAGCCCAGGGCTCCAGGCCGAGGACGGCACGAGGCTGCGGGCAGCCCCCCCACGCCCACGCCCACCGCAAACCTGTGCGGGGGGCGACTACTTCTCTGGAAAGTGAGAATCTCCTTTGTCGGTGGGAAGAGACTCATAAAAGCGCACCGCGGCCGAGAGTCGCTGGCTTCTAATTCGGGGCAGGAATTTCACACAAGTTCAAGGCCCACAGGAGGAGGGGAAAGAAGCCGCCTCGCGGAACAGGGGCTGGAGGCTCTCGCGGGCTCTCGTGGTCACCAGGGGCTCCGTGAGCGGCTCGGGGGGCGGGACCGGAGCCGCCACTCACAGCGCCCTGTGCTCGCGGCCCCCACCGGCTGCTCACCTCCCAGCGCTGTCCCCCTTCCACGAGGGCAGGACACGGGTGGGGGCAGGGCTGTCCCCATGTCCCTCTGGAGGCAGCAGGAGGGGAAAGGCAGGGGCCAGGGCAGACGCTGAGGAGGTGAGGGCGGGGCCGGCACCGCGATGCGCCCGCCCAGCTGCACACCTGCTGGGGAGGCTCGGCCCAGAGCCGGTTGTTTCGGATGTTAACTGAAGCAGTAACCATAACCAAGCTCGGCTGTGGTAACAGACGCGGGGTTTCTTCTCCCCTGTGAAGGAATGGGCGGGTGTGGCTTCCGCGGTCCAGCTTTGTTTTCCTTCTTTGTTTAGAGGTTGCTCGTTAGCACAGAGTGGCTGCTGAGCCCTCATCCTGTCACCCAGGTGCCAAGGAGAAGGAAGTGGGGAGGGCTGTCCTCCAGGCGATGGCTCCTCGACTTTGGCCAGCGACCTGTGGACGGCGCCGTGTGCCAAGGGTGCTGGGAGAGGCGGCCTAGGTCGGCTCCCGGCGCTGCGTGGCGCTGCGTGGCTGTGTGATGGTTGCGGAGGCCCCCAGGGCTTGCGCGGTTCTGGAGTGAAGGGGGAGGGAGGGTGTGGGTGGGCACCGCGTGGGGCGGTTTCTGAGGTGACGCCGTGGCGTCCGTCTGGGAAGCACAACCCCTCCCGCGTGGGCTCCACACGGCAGGGACAGGTCACGCCACGCCCGGGGCCGCGCCCTCAGTCGCCAGCAGAGCCCGGGCCCTGAGTCGCCTCGCGCCACCCCGGGCCGGGACGGCTCGTCTGTGTTAGCAGACGGTGGACTACCGAGCTAGCTTCCTGTCCGGGCTCCAGGGACCGTAGCTGGGGCCTGAGGCGGCACTTGGGGTTCGGATGGGGGCCCGCTGAGAACGGCCGGGAGGCCTGGCCCCGCCGCATGGCTTCCTGTCATTGCTCCCACGGTGGGGCCGGAGCCAAGCCGCCCCCTGGTTGGCCCCCGGGGGAAACTTCTCAGCGGCTCCCGAGAGAGAGGCGCCTGCCTGCGCCCCGTCAGGGGCAGGGTCTCGGGCCTCAGCCGACTCCCTCTCGTGAGCCCTGGGGTGGCAGGTGCGTTTTGTCTCGCTGACTTCCGGGCACCTGCTGCGCCGGGGCCTCTGCAGGGCTTGCCGGGCCCGGGACGGAAGAGTGGCAGCAGCCACAGAGACGGGCAGTGTGCACGTGAGGGCTGAACCCGCCACAGACCCCCGACGTCTGCAGGATTGTGGGGAAAAGTCACCTCGTACAGTGAGCTGAAACGCTAGCTGTCCAGCAAGGCCGCGTCACAGCCCCGCGGGAGGGAGGGGCAGGGCAGGGAGGGGCCAGTTCCACCTGCGGCCCCGATGCCGGCGCCCTGTGCAGGGAGGGGAGTGTTTACAGTAGATGCGTCACAGGAAAAATTAAAGTTGTGGAATCTGTTTAAGATCTATTTATTTGAAAGGCAGAGAGAGAGGTCTTCCATCCGCTGGTTCACTCCCCAAATGGCTGCAGTAGCCAGAGCTGGGCTGGTCTGAAGCCAGGAGCTTCATCCGGGTCTCCCTCGCAGGTGCAGGGGCCCCAGCGCTTGGGGCTTTCCCAGGACATAGCAGAGAGCTGGGTTGGAAGTGGAGCAGCCGGGATTCGGACGGCCCCCCGTGGGATGCCGGCACCACGGGCGGTGGCTTCACCCCCTGCACCACACTGCTGGCCCCGGCTGTGGCATTTTCATGGTCAGGATCACACCCTCACGGCCACCTGTTTGGGTTTTCCAATTGTCACCAGCACCAGCACCTCCATCATGGCTCCCGCCCCCCCACGGGTGCCGCGGTGGTCTCTCTGGTTCACGCCCACAGCAGCCAGCGTCCCTGTGACCTGCAGCTGTCTGTCACAGCCGCCGTGGCAGACCCTTGTGGTAGGGGCTGCACAAGGGGGCCCAGCACTGTCCACAGCAGCTCGCGTCGCCTGTCCCCTGGGTCACCCGGAGCCGGACCCCGTGCGTCAGTCACAGGGGCTTCCATTGCTGCCCCGCCTCCCACGGAGGGCGGGGCCCCACACGCTCTTGATTGCCAGCCGGCTCCGATGCGCCCGGGGCAGCGGGGTCCCAGCGCGTTCCCCGTGCCGCTCTGCTCCGTGTGTCCCGATGTGTGCTGAGCCAACAGCCCAGCCCCTCGCGGGGAGGGCGCCACACTTCACGTGGTTTAGCCCTTGGTGGTGGGCGTGCTGCTCTGAGGTCGGGAGGCAGGAGGATGGCCGAGGCTGGGTGGGCACATGAGCCTGAGCGAGTGTGAGCGAGGGGTGGGTGGGGTCTCAGGGCCTCTGCCGCCACTGTGCACCGGCTCCTCGCCAGCCAGGGACGCACGGACGGCAACAGACAGCCCAGCGATGCCCTCCCTCTTCCAGCCAGCGCCCACTGTTACCTTCCCAGCACTCCGGGCTGCCTGTGACGGGCGCCTGTCACTCCCCGGTCTCCGTTGGCTGCAGTGGGCGCCTGCTGCGTATCAGATCGGGGAGCCCCACCTGGCAGCTTTGGGCCCCCACTGGGGCTAAGGACTTGGCCTGAACCCCGGAAGTGGCCTAGGGGAGAGGTGGCGGGAGGGGCCCCGGCTGCGCGGCTCACCGCAGCCCTGCGGCTCCGGGGGGATGGGCTGGAGGCTCGTGTTGGGGTCCTGCTCAGAAAGTGGGAAGAGGAGCTGAGATGTGGAGTTGAGCTTTGGTGTCACCGGACGCGGACGGGCACGTGGAGAGACCCTCCCGGTCTGCACGGCCGCTGTGGCCAACCACGGCCCGTCAGAAGCCGAGTGGCGGCTCCCGCCAGCCCGGACCCGCTCGCGAGCAGGTGAGCAGCTCATGCCCACGGCGGTCGAGGAAGACGTGGCTTAAAAACCCGCAGCTGAGCTGGGCCGAGGGGCGGGGAAGGAGCCCACCCTGCCCCAGGACGCAGGAAGGGCGCTCCCGGGAGAGCCTCGGCCGTGGTTCAGAGGGGAGCTGCCGTGGCTAGAGCTCCGTTCAGTGAGATCCCGGCGCCTCTGGGCTGCACCTCGGAAGGCAGGATTTGGGGGCCAGCCTGGGGCAGTGGGGCACAGGGCGGTGGGCTGGACCGGGAAGGGGCCCAGTTGAGGCCCGAGATGGGACCAGGGCCCCGTGCGGGCAGGGGCGGGACGGACGGGGGCCTGGGGCCTCTCTTTCCAGGTGTGGGTTATTCCCAGAGACGACACAGGTGCCTGGTGTGTGGCGTTCCCTGTGGTGGAGAGTGGGGTCGCGGTGAGAGTGGGGAAGGGGGCCGAGGCAGGGGGCTGCTCACGGCCACAGAGTGTCTGGGTCCCCTCCCTCAGGGAGTTGCGTTGTGTGCTGGGGGACACCCAGAGGAGGCGGGGCATTGATCCCCTGCAGCCTGCGTGTGTGTGGTCTGAGTACACTGCCGTGGCCAGAGCTCCCGCTGCCTAAGGCCTCGTGGGAATCGGCAGAGGGCAGCGGCCATGACCTCAGGCTGGCTGCATGTTGAAAACACTGGGGGAGTTTTGCACGGTCGACGCCACCCTCAGTCCTGGAGGCCCAGGCTCGGCACTGGGGACACCAAGGGCCCCCCCCCAACGGCAGAAGCTCTGTCTGCAGGACAGAGGGCGCGAGGGGCTGAGCCCCAGAGCCAGCTGAGCTGCAGCCCGGGCCTCTGCCCGCAGGGCGGGGTCACGGGCTCTCCGCTTGTCCCTCAGGACGGAGCCCCGGGCCTCTGCGCCTGCACAGCCGTGGCCTGTGGCTTTGCGAAGTCGACAGCGTGTGGAGGAAATGCTGGTGCCTCCATTCCAGAAGGTTCTTTGGGTGTTACAAGCTCCCATCTTGGCACTGAGAACCCCCCCAAAGCTGCCCTGTGGGCAGGGCTTCGCAGTCTCGCCCCCTCCCCCTGCAGGTGGGAGGAGAAAGCCGCAGGGCACAGGAGGCAGGGGCTGGTCCCAGCCGCCCGGAGTAGCCGTGGGGCTCCGGAGTGGGCGCCGCGCCGGGCTTCGCCGGTGCCGCTCTCGCCTGCAGAGCTCTCGTTAGGCGGAGGTTAGGTGGACGCGGTGAGCCCCTCGGGCAGCAGGGTCCTGCCGTGGAGGGCGCCGGGCAGCGTTGAGTGACGGCTTAGGGGAGCAGTGCCCTCGCCGGCAGGGTGGTGCGGAGTGCGCGTGGCCCGGAAAGAGCACACAGCACCCGGAGGTCCCGTGCTCCCGCGAGGTCTCTCCGAGCCGGGGCGCCGTGGGTGCTGACACCCGGGGCGAGCAGGGCCGCGTCAGGCAGAGGGGATGTCGGGAGCCCAGCTCCTAGCGCCCATCACGTTGGAGCGCCTGCCGTCGTGGTCATGTTTCCGTCACTGGGAAGGGTCTCAGTGACAGCGGGGTCTTGGGGGTCTTGCCCCGTGTTCGGGTTTTGGGGTGCCCGGCTGGGGAGTGGGAGTGAAGGGGGCCACCCTAGCCACTCCGGATCCTGCACTGTGTCATCTGGGCTGAGTGCCCGGTCCGCGCCCTGGGCCCTCATGCCCGGCTGCAAAGCCGTGAGGGTTTCTCCTGGCGGACCCTGAATTGAGAGGATTTTCAGTTTCAGTTCGAGGGGTCACCCCCCAGTACTGGTGAGGAGAGGGCGGGGTGGGGGCGGTGCGCAGCGCTGGCCTCGCAGGCTCCGGGGGTGAGCAGTGTGAGGGACACGGGGAGGAAACGGAGGTGATAAACACACGGCCGACCGTGCAGTGTACCCGCTCGGGCACTGACGGTGGCGATGGTGGCTGGGCAGCCTGTGGCTCCAGAGCGGGGCCGGCGGGCAGCGTCTGCAGCCCCTCACGCTGCTGGCTCAGCTCTCCAGCGGGGGAGACGGGCGCTCGGGGAGCACCTGCCCTTGCCCGTCGGCACTGTGGGCTCCTTGTCCCAGGATACGGTGACGGTGATGGTGGTGACAGTGGCGGTGATAATCGTAGTGGTGATGACAATGGTGAGGATGATGGTGCTAGTGCTGACAGTGATGGTGACGGCGATGCTACTGTCGACGGTGACAGCCGGTAGTTACATGGAGCCCCACGTGTCAGGCCCTCGTCTGAGCCCTGTGTTAATTCCTGACTCCCCACAATTGTCCTCTGAGTGGGAATCATTGCCCCACTTGACACACGAGGCCCCAGGCGAAGCCCCTGGCTCCGTTCGAGACGTCCTGGGTGCAGCGACGCAGGGCGGCTGGGATGGGAGGTGGTGGATGGCACTGCCAAGCGCCGTGCTCGCCCGCTAGTGGCGCTGGGGTCAGTGGGGCCTCCGTGTCGCCCGCAGCGCGCTTGCTCCTGCGAGGCGCCTCCCTGCCCTGGGCAGCAGCCGTCGGCGCGATCCGAGAATCCGTATTCTCTAACCACGGCGGAGGGTGCTCGGCACCTCCCAGCGGCCTGGCATCACAGTCGGCTCAGGACCGGGGGCGTCTGTGGGGCTCAGGCAGGCACGGGGGTGGGGGGCAGCTGCGTGTTCACTGCTTTCTCCGTCGGGGAGGGCAGGGGGCCAGGTCCTGGGAGGGAAATGCAGAGAAAAGCTGGTCCCCAGGGCCACGGGCAGCCATGGGTCACGAGGGGTGCGGGCTGTGGCAGAGACTGTTCCATTGCAGGCAGTGGGGCCAGGCGATGGGTGACGGCCGTGCTGGGTCACGGGCAGGCAGTGGGATTCTCTGCACACTCCTGCTCCGCCCAGAAGGGGATCCCCCTCCAGCCAGGCTTCTGATGGGCGTTAATTGGGCTGGCTGCACCCGTGGGGCCAGGCGGCACGGATCAGGAGCACCGCTGGTCGCGTGAAGCCCCTGGGGCTCCGGAGCTGCCTTGTCCCCGCGGCCTGGCCGTGTCCTGGCTGCACAGAGGCTGCGGGGCCTCCCAGGATGGAGGGTGAGCAGGTGGGGGAGCAGCAGGTGTGAGCGCAGCTGGGCTGGGGGTGCTCAGGGACGGACCCCAGCAGACAGCTCGGGTTCTGCACGCTGGGGTCTGAGGTCCGTGATGTCCCAGGAGCCTGGGTGGGGACCGCGCCTGCGATGGCACGGATGTCAGCCACTCACGGTGTTTATTTTTGGCTTTTTCCATCACACGCGGAGCCGGCTATCGAGCCCGGCACATGTTGCTTTTTTCACTGAGCCTGGTTTACGGCTGCAGCCTTGAACAGGATCTGAGGGCAGCGCCCCTATCTGGGTTGACACAGCAGTGCCCCTGTGTCTCTTGGATGGCAAGATAAGAACGGCCTCAAACGCGGGAGCCCACGAAAACAGAGGCTGGGGCCCAGGCCACCGGCTCGCGGGATGGGCGCGGGCTCCCTGGCGAGGTCCCCTTCCCGGACGCGGCTCCGGCCGACGCGTGGGAGCCTGGCCTCAGAGCTGGACGCTGCCAATGCCAGGGCCCCAGGTCTCGGCCCCCGGAGTCCGCCCCGCCCACTCGCCCCCTGCTTGGTTCCGGGTGCCCAGAGCTGCTGCTCCACTCTCGGGACTCCATCTGCAACCCACATCCGCCCCCAAGCCCGGGTCCTTCCACCTTCCACCTGGGTGGTCCTGGAGCCCTGCCCCGCCCACCCGGGTGCCACCCTCAGTGACAGCCATGACCTTGCAGAACCTGAGCAGAGGGGCTGGCGTCTCAGGGTCGGAGTCGCCTCCTCCTGGGGCTCAGCCCCTCCTCCCTTAGCCCTCTGGCCTCTGCTCCCCCTCTCCACCCATGCCACTGCGACCAATTGCGTCTTTTTATTTTTGCTTTGGCTTTTAGATTTTTATTGGTTGGAGACGGAGGGAGGGAGCTGCCCTCTGCTGGTCCCCTCCCCAGCGCCTGCAAGGGCCAGGGCGGGGCGTGGGAGCTTGGTGCAGGTCTCCGACGTGGGTGGCAGGAACCCAGTCAGTCACTCGAGCCACCATTGCTGCCACCCGGAGTCTGCACCGGCGGGAAGCTGGGGCCAGGGGTCGGAGCTGGGGCTTGAACCCAGGCCCTGTGCATGGAAGGTGCTGGGCTCCCAGGCTCTAGGCCGGCTCCCCGAGCACACCTGCCCGGCTCTTATATCTCTGTCGCCCTCCTCCTCCCCCTCCCCCACGGCCCCACCCTCTCTGCCTACGCCTTTCGCTGCCAAGCCACCTTCCCCGGGGCCGCCACGGTGGACGCCATGTGCAGACTCCCTGCGGTGTGTGGTTGGAGACGTGAGCCCCCGAGGGAGGCCTCTGCTTCCTGCTGTGGCCCCGGCCGGCACGGGGGGCCTCGACCCGGCACTCGGGGCCGGCGCTGCCCGCGCGGGGTCCCATGCTGGGGACTTGGACGCTGCGCTGTAGCCTGACTCTGCCCAGCCACTATGGGGCAGGGCGTGGCTCGGCCTCCGTGCCGCCCTGGGGCGCCTGCTCTGTCCCCTGGGTCAGTCGGCTGTCTGGCAGTGAGGGCTTGTGCGTTCCAGCCTGAGCCAAGGGGGCCCTGAGCTGGGTGGGGTCCCCGCTGGGCCGGGCAGCCGCTGTGCAGTGCTGGAGGGAGCATTCTCAGCCCCCTCCCTCCACGGCAGACAGCGGCACAGCCGATGGTCAGGGTGGTTTGCTGAGAGGCTGCAAACCTTCCACGCCAAGGTTTCTCCAGTCCACGGCCTGGCCGAGGGGCCACGGCTTGTACAACCCTCGGCTCTGCTCAGCCCTACCTTGCCATGCCCCCTGTGCCTGGGGCCAGACAGCCGCGCCTGGCCCTTTGCGAGAAGGGGAGCAGGCAGCTATGGGACGAGGACGAGGCCACAGCTGCTCCTGGAAAGACGAGCCCGAGACCCTCCCGGGAGAGCTGGGACGTGGCTGTCACTGTGGGCCGGGGAGAGCTGGGTGTGGCTCTGGGTCATGCCGTGGCTGTGGGCAGCAGCGGCCATGCGTGTTTGCCGTTTTGCTCATTTTCCCTGTGAGCCGGAACTGTCTAAACACAAGACTTTCCCCAAACAGTGCCACTGGGAATGCAGAGCTGGGGACACTTGCGGTGGCCACGGGCGGGCTTCCAGCGGTGGAGTGATCGTTTGCGGCGTGTGACGTGAGCACAAGCCCCCGTGGATCCGTGGATGAGAGAAACGGGCGGGGCAGAGGCGGAGACACTCGGGGCTCTTAAGCTTCGGTGGTTCGGCCACTGTTTGTGTCACTGCGCTCGGGCCAGCGGTGACGTGGCGAGCCGCCCGCTCCTCTGTGGCCCACCGGGGTGTGGTCCTCCGTGGAAGGTGGCACCGTGGAGGCCCTCGACAGAGGCAGCGTGACGGGTGATGCAAATCTTTCTGGGGCTGCTGTTTCTAGAAGGTTCTCAGCTGGGGACTCGGGTGCCCACGGAGAACTTAGCTCCCGTGGAGGCGGCAGCCTGTGGAGCCCCTGTCCCTGGCGTGGTGGGAGTCTGAAGGGCGCAGGCTCCTCCCTGGGAGTGCCCAGGCTGGGGCCAGGTGGCTCCTCTCTCTCAGGTGCTGGGATCTGTGCCCTCGCGGGGCGGCTTTGGGCTGGGCATCCTGTCCCCGCGTCTGCCCACAGAGGCCAGGCCAGCTGCCGAGCCACCCCTGGGGGCAGGGTCAGCCTCCCTGCACCAGGGTGGGGGGCGGGGCAGCAGGATGCCACTGTGCCCCGAGGGGAACAGGCAGACCAGGCGGGCAGGGGCTGGAGGGGGCCGGTGGCGTTGTGGGAGGCCCCTGTGACTGCCGGCGCCTGGCACCTGGAGCCTGTGTGAGCCCACTGCCCCCGCACACATGTGCACACGCCCACAGGCACACGCGTGTCCTCCCACACACCCGTGGACCGTCTTTAGAATGTGTGGAGCTGCTCATGTGACCGTGGGAGCCCACAGCTGACCGTGGGTTTCACAGGAACTGCGCCTGCCTCTCGATTTTGGATCAGCCTCTGTCCGCTGGTTAGCTCCCAGGCCTGGAGCCGGGAACCTGTCCGAGCCTCTGGGTGGGGTGGCAGGGGCCCGAGCCGTCGCGTGTGCTGGGAGCTGAGTGCTGACCCAGGCGTCTGGGCCTCTGGGCACAGCTGGGGTTACCTTGATCCTGCGTGAGTTTCCACTCAGTGCCGCAGTAGCAGAGTGCACGCGGCCCACCCCGGCACACATCTGCACCTCTCCTTCCTCCCTCTGCCCCCTCCTCCCCCCTCAGTTACTGAGTCAGCAGACATCCCGGGAGTGCAGACTCCTGGGAGGGACCCGGAGTCGGATACCAGAGCCACTGCCCTGGGGGTTACGGAACCCCGTCTTCCTGTCACCCCACCGGCCCTCGGCCCAGCAGCCCCCAGGCCTCACAGGTGCAGCCTCACAGGTCTGGGTTCCTGGTGCTGTGCTGAGCACGGCAGTGAGCCGGGGCCGCGCTCCGGGGCCCCTCCCCCGCTCCCTGAAGGCCGGGTCGGTGCAGCCTCCCCCGGTTTGTGCTGACGTCGGTGCATTCCTGGCTGCTCTCAGCTCCTGAACCTGCAGGAGAGAGCGATCCGTGGCCCGGCTCCCTCGCCTCCCCTCTCCTCCCCCGGGGCCCCTGGCGCGCTGCACCGGGGGCTCGGGCTTTGCTGGCCATGGTGGAGACCAGGGTGAGGGGGTGGATGGCTGAGCCCAGCCCTGCGCCTGCGTGGCACAGAATGTTCTGGGTCCCTGTGCAGAGCCGGTCTCCCTGCCTGGTGCTGAGAGAGGCTGCCCAGGCCTGGGGCACTTTGACCCCGTATCTGAGGAAGTCTGGAGGGCCGGGCAGGGTCCGCGGCTGTGCCCGTCTCCCCGGCTTTGCACCGCCCGAGTCGGGGCGCTGTGGTCGCCGGGCCTCCCTGGGCTGAGGGCGGCTCGGACACGCGCACCTGGGTGAGCTGTGTGGCTGAGCGCGCGTAGCCTGCACCTGTCTGTCGCTGGGTCCTGGGGGAGGCCGACCCTGAGGAGGAGGGGGCGGTGTGCGAGGGGTGCCAGGAAGAGGCGGGAGGGGAGCCCAGCGAGCAGAGGACAAACTCCGAACTTCGCCCACTGGCGTTGTCTCCACCGGGGGTGGGGGCTGGCGCCACGCTGAGTGCCTCGGTGAAGCTTCCGGCTGGCGTTTACCAGCGTCTGCAGCCGCACCATGTGGCCTCCAGTCCCGCGGTGGGCCAGCGCCCCCGTGGCCAGAGGCAGAGCCCCCGCCCGGCTTCGCACCACCTGAGACGGCGGTGGTGACGCACGTCCACTCTCGAGCGTGATGGCGCCGGCAGCGAGGCCGCCCCAGAGCAGCCGTGAGTGTCCACGGGAGCACGGCCCCTGCCGCCGTGTGCACGGTGGGGGCAGGGTCCAGGCAGCCCTCGGACACGGGGAGGAGACTTGGGGAGCCCCTGCTGCACCCCACAGGTGGCAACCACAGCCCTGGGTTCTTGCTTGGGACCCTCCGGGCTCTAGGCTGACCGCAAGGAGCGCTGTCGCCACGCTGTCCTCCAGGTGCCCCCGATGAGGTAGACCCCACAGCAGGGCCCGTGCTGGCCTCACAGCGGACAGCCCCGGGGGCCGGGCTTGGCCCCCTGGTATCCCAGGAGCCAGGTGCCCCCACCCACGCCGAGGCCAGCCTGCCCGCTCTCTGGCGCAGGCACTCTTCCCGGCACGGCTGCCTCCACTGCTCTCGGGCCGTCCCACGTCTGGGTGAGGGCTCGGTGGGGGCGCTGGCCGACCTCTCAGGGTGACAGCAGGCATGTGCCGTGAGCTGGTCACCTCCGAGTGACAGGGCCCAGGGAGGAAGCTGGCATCGTGGCCCGCTGCCCTGGGCTGTGCTGCGTGTGGGTGAGTGAGGCCCTGGAGCCAGCTGTTCCCAGAGGCTCAGCCTGAGTGGTCGGGGGCGGGGACCACCAGCTGGAGGTGCACACAGGGGCCGTGGGGCGGGGCCGTGTGCTCCCCTCCCCTCCCCGGGTGGGACGGCCTCTCGCCTGTTCGGGTGCTGCAGCCCCGGGGCCGTGGGCCCTGCCCTCCGCCCTCCCTGCGCTGGGTCCTCTCGTGCCAATCCCCGCCACCTAGCTGTGATGACTGACAGAGGTCCAGCGAGAGGAAGGTACGCGAGGCCGGCCGTACAGTGTGTCCTCCCCGTCCCCCGCCCCCGGCTTCTGAGGGAGAAGTGGGGAGCAGCCTGCAGGGCTGCGGGCGAGGCCTGGCCCCAGAAGGCAGATGAGGTGGCCGTTGGCCTCGTCCTGTGGCCGCAGCCTGGCTGAAGTCGGCCCCCTCTGCGGGGCCAGCTGGGTGCACTGCTCCCTTCCCGGATGGCACCACCATGCACGACTTCGGGCAGGGACCACCTTCCCCCAGCCCTGGCCTCGGCGACCCCTCGCTGCCCCTGAGCCATCACGGGGGAGGCCCTTCAGCATCGCTCGGACGGCTGCACCCCAAGGCACCGCCCGATCCTGCGGTTCCACTCCTAGGCAAGAATTTGTGTCCCCGCCACCAGTCCCCGAGTGTCTGCAGCAGCTCCTGCCACCACAGCTGAGACGTGGAACGGCCTGTGGCTGCCTCGGCGGGTGCACACGGTGGCCTGTTCCCGGGCCCGAGAGCGCCGAGCTCTGATGTGCTGGGCGGCCGCCATGAGACACGTCCACGACCGGCTACGGCCGGGGACACACGGCGGTCGTTCAGCAGCTGGGGGAGGGACGTGCCTGCTCCTGCTGCAGGTTTATTTCGAAGAGAGCAGGGCCGGGGACTCAGAACATTCCAGAAGTCACTGCTGTGTGCAAAGTGGGGGGCGGCAGGCACGTCACTGCGTCTGACAGACTCCCATCAAGGCGTCTGATGCCTCCCTGCAGGGCCCTGCGGCCCCCCGCGTCTGTGTCTCTACGCTGGGGCCGCCTCAGACCCCCGCCTCTGGCCCCACACTTGTCACACTGCGCGCCCATCTGTCCCGTGCACCTGTGCCAAGGGAGACCGGGACCCGCCTCCCAGCTCAGAGCCCCGAGGGCTGCAGGAGCTAAGTGGCTGGTTCCGGCTTACGTGGCCGTGAGGGTGGCAGGTCGGCCGCCGGCGCTCTGAGCTGGGGCAGCCGGCGTGGGGAAGCTGCACGTGGGTTCCTTGGGGCGTTGCCACGTACGACACGGACTTCCTCCCCCACAGGGCCGAGTGCACAACGTGACTTCCTTTAGAAGTCAGCTACTCAGACCAGCTCTCCGGCCAGGCTGTGGTGTGCGTGGCCGAACCTGCTCCCGTGTGTGCCACGTGCACGGGCCGGGCCGGGCCCAGCTCGCTCCAGCCTCGTTCGTCTTCCTGGCTGAGGTGAGTCGTGTGGGAGAGCGGGCGCCAGTGCTCACTGCTCGGGCAGGGAGGGACCACGTGTCCACTGGCAGCCGTGAGTGGGGCTGTGGCCACGTGGGCCTGGCGCGTGCGGGAAGGCGCGCACGCCCTGGTTCACACACGCAGGCCGGCAGCCGCCCCCCCACACACATTCCCCTTCATTTCCTGTCCTTGGGAAAGGGAAATTTCTGAATCCTGCTGGGGTTTCTCGTTAAGATCCTGACGAATGAGAGAGACAGGACGAGGGGAAGGCCACCGCATGGCCAAATATGGGATAAAAATGTGCCCGCCCCCCGCCCAGGCCCCTAAGTCATGACCGCGGAACCACCTAGGGCCCCCGGAGGGCCGTCGCTCATGGCCGCCGCCTGGGCTCCCAGCAGCTGCTCTGTGGGCCGGTGTCAGCTCGCTCACTCCCCCAGAAGCCACGGCCTCCCCAAACAATGCCCGGCTGCCCCGGGAGCGTGGGGGAGGAGGCCCCTGGTGGCCGGGGATCGGCCTCGTCCAGCGGGGACATTCCAGCTCCTCCATCCAGAACGCCTGTCTGTGAGCGAGGCAGCCTCGGGGTCCCCACAGGAGCACCCCTCGTGTTCACCCCGGACTTCTCAACCAGGCCAGAGCACAGCCACCCCCACCCCACCCCGTGCGGGCGCCTGCAGGTGGACAGGTGACAGCTGTGTACCTTCCGAGGGCACCACGGTTGTCAGGAGAGGCGCAGACCAGAGAGGAGGCAGTGTGCGAATCCACAGCCAGACCTACTTTATTCCGAGAAAGTCGCAGAGCTGGGTGACCACCTGCCCGCGTGCACAGTGATGGGGGCTGGGGCAGCAGGGGGAGTCCTGGAGCTGGTCTCTCAGGTGCCCGGGCGGGGCGGGAAGACAGCAGGGTGTGAGAGCCACGGGCCAGGACGAGGCCAACGTTTGTCTCCTCTGGGCAGTGAACAAGAGCGCCTGCAGCTCTCATCTCTGTTGCAGCCCTTGGGAGGCCTCCCTGGACACAGGTGAGCACCACCCCCCTGCTGGGCACCCCACCGGGCTGCTGTGCCTGGGGCTCAGGGCCTCAGCCTGCCCTGGGGCCTTTGTCGGGGTGCGCCCTGCCCGGGGTCTTTTACTCCAGGCAGGGCTGACGCCGTCCGCCGTCCCTGCCTGCCCAGGGTAACCCCCGCCCCCGCCTCCCGGGTTTCTACCAGAGCACGGATCTGCGTACCTGTGGGTCTCTGCCCTGCCCGGGGCTACGCTGTCAGGGACCCCAGCAGCGTCTCTATCTTCCACACAGGGGTGGCCCAGGCCCTGGGAGAGAACCTGGAGTGGATGGAGCCACAAGGGAGGGGGGTGAACCCTCCCCCCCCCACCGTGTGCACTGCGCCCCCACCCCCCACTGGAAGTGGCTCAGGGGAGCAGCCTGGCTGGCCCTGACCCACTGGACGGTAAATCCCCTCAGGGCCGGGCACCCAGCTGTGTCCACGGAGGAGACACGTTCCCCGACCCAGGAACGCTGTGGGAGGGAGATGGACGACCACACCAACGCCTGGCGCCCCACACGTGGTCTCAAGTGTGAGGACCGTGGGCGTGTACAGGTACGGAGGCACAGGGCTGGGGGTAGCTCGCGGCCTCCTGGTGTGCACGGACTCCCTGGGGGGAGGAGCCGGACACCACAAAGGGCAGTTCTGCTCCCCCGGCCCACGTGGGGCTTCAGCGAGGGGTCAGTGCCCGAGGCACTGCGATGGGGACACAGAAGGAAATGGGGGACGCAGCAGGTGCAGAGGCCCAGGGGCAGAAGCCTGCCCTCCTGGGAGACCACGTGCCCGGCCCTAGAGCTGGCTACAGCCCAGAGGCCCCGCTGGCCCTGAATGCGACGGATCTGGGCCTCACAGAGTCCTGGGAGGGGAGGACAGAGCACTGACGGGGGTCAAGCCCGTTCCACGGGTCCCGGGGCTGCGACCGCAGAGGCCTGAGCCAGCCGTCAGGTCCGGCACTTTCCTCCGCTGGGCCTGGTCCTTGGCCTCCGAGCAAGGGGAAGTGGGACCTCCCCGGGGCTTGGACGTGCGTTGCCCGGACACGAGGAACCCCACTGTGTGGCCTGAGGCTCAGGCTCACGTGGAGCACGTGGTGGAATGTACCACCGAGTTTCACACCTTCTAAAGGTAAGAGGCCAGCGCTGGGGCTTAGCGGGTAGGGCCACTGCCTACAGTGTCGGCATCCAACGTGGACGCCAGTTCGAGTCCCGGCGGCTCCACTTCAGATCCAGCTCTCTAAGGCTCCTGGGAAAGCAGGGGAAGATGGCCCAAGTGCTGGGGCCCCTGCACCCACATAGGAGACCAAGAAGGAGCTCCTGGGTTCAGAGCGGCCCAGCTCCAGCCATTGTGGCCAACTAGGGAGTGGGCCAAGGGAAGGAAGACCTGTCTCTCAGTCTCACTGTCTCTAAGGAGTGGGGCTTGCACTGTGGCGTAGCAGGTAAAGCTGCTGCCTACAGTGTCAGCATCCGACGTGGACGCCGGTTCGAGTCCTGGCTGCTCCACTTCGGCTCCAGCTCTCTAAGGCACCTGGGAGACCTCGAAAGAGCTCCTGGCTCCCGCCTACAGTGTGTCCAGCGGCAGCCGTTGGAGAGTGAACCAGCAGGTAGAAGACTCCCTGTGTCCCTCTCTGTGCCTCTACCGCTCAAAAGGTGAGAAAGGGGACTTTGTGCAAGGCGTGTTTTGCTACAGAATCAAAGCCCTGGCCAGCCCCGGGCGCTGGCTCCCTAGTGCTCTGGGGGTGGTGGGGAGCCAGGCCGCACTCTGACCGCGGTTTTCAGAGTTTACCTTCAGGAGGGCATCATGCCAAAGGCCCCCCGTTTGGTCCACAGCCACGGTCAGGTGCCTGAGCTGAGGGCGCAGTGCTGGGAGCGGGCTGCTCCGCCCTGGGCAGCGCCCCGCCGCCCGTCCACCTGACAGAGCCTGCGGAGGGCCATCGGGGGACAGTAGGTGGTTCTCAGGCCCTTGCGCAGCTGGACTGCATTTCAGGCAACTTCATGGCGACTTCCCAGCCTCCCATGGCGCACACCGGGCGGGAACCGGCAGCCCCGGACCTGCGGTGCAGAAGGGTGTGGCAGCGGCCACACTGGGGCTCCAGCGCGGCCTCCCTCCTGTTGGAGCTGCCGCCGCCCGCCCAGCCCCTGCCCACAGGTGGAGTCCCCTGTTCCTTCCCCGCCCAGGGCTGCCCCTCGCTCCGAGAGGGAAGATCAGGGGGGTCCTGCTCTGGACCCTGCTGGCCGCACAGCCCCCTCTCCCTCCGGGCCCAGGCTGGCACGTGCTGTCACTCAGCCAGGAGAGCTCGCCCCAAACTTGACCCCTCCCCCACCAGTTCCTCCTTCCCACAGAGCAGTGCCTCGCCCGCCAGCCAGGGCCCTCACAGGGCGGCCTGCGTTTGTGAGGTACTAATGGGGACACACCTCGCTGGTGACTCAGCCCACTGGCCCCAGCTCCTTCCAAGTCACTCACCAGTGAGGCTGGCACTGTGGCATAGCCGGTAAACCTGTGATGCAGACATCCCACAAGGGCGCAAGTTCGAGTCCCGGCTGCTCCACTTCCAATCCAGCTCTCTGCTGTGGCCTGGGAAAGCAGCAGATGGTGGGCCCAGTGCCTGGGCCCCTGCAGCCAGAT
>CM027395.1:51682798-51710842 GCA_015711505.1 Sylvilagus bachmani
CTCCCATGGGGCAGGCACTGTGAGGATCCCCCCCCCCCCCGCCCTGCACGGCGAGGACCCTGCCCTTTGTTCAGTGGGGAACATACAGGCAACGTTAGCTAGTAGTTTCCTTGGGGCTGACCGGGGCGGGAGGTTGCAGAGGCAGGATTTGCACCAGCATCCCGAGTCGCGGTGACCTCCGTCTGCCTCGGGGGAGGGACCGCTTACGGCACACCGGCTGCACCCCTGCCGTCGGCTGAGCCAGGCACAGAGACACTCTTTCTGCACCTGAGCGCACGCAGGAGGTTCCATGGTTGCGTTGGCGCATCAGGGCCCCCTTGGCGGGCGCTCTGGTTCGGCTACGGCATCGCCCCTCCTCTGAGGCTGCTGGGTGCTGTGGGCCCCCTAGACGACACCCGTGCCCGTCAGCCGACCCCGGCCCGGTACCCGCAATCTCGAGAGGGAATGTTTGTCCCGATGCCTGGGAGAGACTGTTTCCAACCAAAAGTTTATCAATTGGCACACGGAGCCCAGGGAGCCAAGAGGCCCAGCTGCCTGGCCTGTGACGGGAAAACACCCACTTCCGTCTGAAGCTGGGTGCTGGGGGCGGCTGGCACGCTTCTTCCCTGGGTCCCTGCGCCGCTCAGCACTGGATCCCCAGGGACTGTGGGCTCACCACGGCCAGTTCCCACCTGCACCCCAGTTCCCTCGGCCATGGACCAGCCACCGGCGAGGACTCCAGAGCAGCAGCCACGACGCCGAGGGCCCCGCTGGGGTCTGGGGTGCTTTGTCAGTGAGGTCATCGCTCCCCCGCTTTCAAGGCTGTGCACAGTCAGAGCGGAGATGCACAAGAAGCCCACTTCTGTCTCACTAGTGCACAGGGGGTGGACTGTTCTAGAACCTGAAGACCACGTCCTGTCACAGCAGTACAGTGTACCAGGAGGTAGATTGTTCCGGAACCTGACCACCACCACTTCCTGTCGGAGTGCACAGTGCACAGGGGGTGGACTGTTCTAGAACCTGAAGACACAGAGGGACGGGTCACTTTTGGCTGCTGCAAGGGTTCACAGGATGGCTCCTGGCCACAAGAATGGCCGCCGCCCATGGAGACTGTGAATCGGCAGAGCTCTGAGAAGTCACCAGGGTATGTCAGAGCGGGAGCATCGCGCGGGCCGGAGCCAGCACCGAGCCGGCTGCAGCTGCCTGGGGAGGGCGGGGCTGACCCCTCGTCTGGTACAGGCGTTCTCACGGCAGGGAGCCCCAAGGATCGGGGATCCCCAGAGACATCAGACTCCGTGGCAGAGCTGCGCGTAGCACCTTTCTGGTTGTCTAGAGTCATGTATTTAGGGGCCGGCGTTGCAGCTTAGCAGGTAAAGCCACCGTCTGCAGTGCTGGCATCCACACGGGCACCGGCTCATGTCCGGCTGCTCCACTTCCGATCCAGCTCCCTGCTGATGGCCTGGGAAGGCAGCAGAAGATGGCCCGCGTGCTCGGGCCCCGCACCCTGGGGAGACCTGGATGAAGTTCCGGCTCCAGCCTGCCCCAGGCCCAGCCTATGTGGCCATCTGCAGAGGGAACCAGTGGATGAAGGTCTCTCTCCCTGTCATTTATTCAAAATAAATACATGAATCTTAAAAAGCGTTCACGTATGTATTTGAACGGCAGAGTGGCAGAGAAAGAGGTAGCGAGAGAGACCGATCTTCCCGCGGCTGCTTCACTCCCCGCATGGCCCCAAGGCTGGGGCAGGACCAGAAATCCCAGCGAGGCCCTCGGGGTGGCAGGGACCCCAGCACTGACGGGGCAGCTTCTGCTGCTCTCCCAGGTGCCTTAGCAGGGGGCTGGATCGGAGGTGGAGCAGCCGGGCCTCCACCGGCGCTGTGATCGGCGGTGCCGCCGTGGGAAACGTTGGCTGCACCTGCCCAGTCCCCCGCAGCAGCCGCCACCCTGCACCACTTCTGCAGTTGCAAGGCCAGAGCTCGGCTGCCGGCCATGGGCGTCTCTGCAGGGTCCCGAGCATGAGCAGTGAGGCGTCCGGTTCCTGGGGTTGGTCCGTGACTGTCCTCCAAGCCCTCGGGGCCACGGGGCACATTCTGCGTCTATGGCAAGGTCCATGGGAGACCCAGCCCAAGACACCAGCCTCCCGCGCCCTCCCCCACCACCATAGCACCGGCCTTGCGAGGCTGTGAGGCAGACACCAGGGGTGACGTGCGAGTGCGAACTTAGGCCCAGTGTGGCCACGTAACTTCTGCAAAGTGCCATCTCTGTAATGGAAAACGCTTCCATTTCTAAAATGGCTGGGTGTCCAAGGCGGCTCACCCTGGGCGATGTGGTCAGAGCCCGCCCCACACAGGCTCGGCCACAGGAGCGCCAGGAGAGGACAGGCCGGCCGGCAGCCACCCGGGTTCCAGGGGACCAGGGGCTGCAACCACGTGGCCACCAAAGCCAGCGGTGGCTGCAGGGCGAGGCCCGGTCCTGCGTGGGGGCTCGGCTGGGCCGGCGCCGATACCGCAGTCCCCGGCTGCCACGTTCAGGAGACAGTCACTGGTGTGGTCGCTACAGGACTGCTAACGAGAGGGACCCGGCAGGGAAGGACGGCTATGGGGGCACTCGGCCCTGCTTCCAGGGGGCCCGAACCGCTTTCAAAGCGAACCTCTCATTAAAGCCAGGAGCCAGGCGAGTGAGCCCCGCCCACCGCCCACCAGGCCTGGCGGAGGCTGTGGGTGGTAAGGGTGCAGGCCCTCACCACGTCTCGGAGGGCCCGCTACCCAGGTGTGCACAGAAACCTGAGCGTACCTGCTGACCACAGCACAGACACCAAGAAGCACAACCAGAGGCGGTGCCCACGGCCCAGGCACACGGCACAAGTACCCTGACGCCCACGGCCCAGGCACACGGCACAAGTACCCAGATGCCCACGGCCCAGGCACACGGCACAAGTGCCCTGACGCCCACGGCCCAGGCACACGGCACAAGTGCCCTGACGCCCACGGCCCAGGCACACGGGCACACGCACCCTGACGCCCTCGGCCCAGGCACCTGCTGAGACGCACACGGCAGATCCTGACGCCCACGGCCCAGGCACACGGGCACACGCACCCTGACGCCCTCGGCCCAGGCACCTGCTGAGACGCACACGGCAGATGCAGGGCTCACCTTTGTGCTGCGTTCGGTTTTGACACCTCCAGCAATGAGCACAGCAATCGTTGCCTGCGAGAAGTCACGAGCAGAGGACACGCCATGGTCATGCTCACGGCAAGCACCAAGCCGGCTGCAGACACGCGGCCAGGGAGGGGAGAGCATCCCAGGCCCTCAGGCTCAGAGGTGTCGCCAGGTGGCTGGTGGGCCCTGCAGGACGGCCGAGCCCGCGAGCTGCGAGCAGGAGGGCTGGTGACACCTGCTGAGCTGGAGACGGGGTCCCGCTGCCGCGTGGCACCAGCCTTTAAGGACATTCTGGGTGTGGAACATATATACATATATATATATATATAAAACATAGATTTACTTGTTCGAAAGTCAGAGTAGAGATGGGGGGAGGAAGAGGCGGAGATGGGGGGAGAGATCTTCCTGCAGCCGTTCACTCCCCAAGTAGCCGCAAGGGCCAGAGCTGTGCCAGGCCAAAGCCAGGAGCTTCTTCCAGGTCCCCAGCATGGGTGCAGGGGCCCAAGGACTTGGGCCACCTGCTGCTCTCCCAGGCCACACAGCGAGTGGGATCGGAAGTGGAGCAGCCAGGACACCAACTGGAGCCCATATGGGGAGCTGGCCTGAAGACGGAGGCGTCGCCCTCTGCGCCACAGTGCTGGCCCCCTGTGACTTTATCCTGACCAGGACCCCTGGAGGGTGCGATGACGGGGGCTCCCCCCGCTGCTGTCTCAGCTTGTCACGGGAACCTGTGGCTGAGGACCCACAGGCGCCGGCTCTGCCTTCGAGCCCGGCTCTGAGCGCACATCATCTTGGACCCAAGCCAACACCCCCTCAGCCCAAGGGCAAGGGCAAGCGGCCACGCCCATTCTGCAGATGGCAAAGTTGACACCCGAGCCTCGGGGCCCTGTCAGCTCTGGGAGTCCTCCCCGGGCACCAGGCCCCGTCAGGACGTGGGACGGCTGCGGATGGGATCGTAGGTGAGGCTGTGGGGTGGCCCTGACCTGATGGCACCGTGGCTTTTAAGAAGGGGGAATCTGGAGCCAGACACCTGGGGGGAAGACCGTGTCACTCACCGGGACCAGGGGCATGGAGGGCAGCGGGCAGGCCCCTGGCCACACCTGGGGGTGGCTCCGCTGCAGAGCGGCGAGACCCCGCCCTTGGCTGCTCTCAGCCCGAGCCGTCCCCACGGTTGGGAGTCACTTGTCAGAGCGCCCACAGGGCGCCCACACCCCCCGCGGGGAGAGCTGCCGGGCGGTGTGCAGAGCCCCATCTGCGAGCAGCCGGCGGGCCAGGCGCCTGGGCAGTGCTGTGTCCCTGCCTCGGGCCCGGAGCCCCCAGGTCGGAAGCCCCTCAGACCTCACAGAGCGAGGAAAGGGGGGGCACACTGCTCCTTCCCCTTCTCCCCCACCTTGGGGGGGTCCTGTTCTGATGGACAGCTGGCTACAGAGGGGCCGGACGCGTCCGGGGCCAGGGGCCAGGACTGGCCTGCATGACCAGACGGGCTGCCCGGCGGGGTCCGGGTCACGTGAGCGCACGCAGCTGTCCAAATCCTGGTCCTGAAACCCGAGGAGGGGTTCCACGAGGGGCCACAGAGGACACGCGGAAGACGAGGCCCTGCTGGGGAAAACACCGGCGTTGGCGGAGACAAAGGTGCTTTCTCCGGAGCCCCGCCCGGCCGCCTGTGACAAGCAGGGAGGGGAGGCGAGGCCGGGGCAGCCGGAGCCAGGGACCCTCCCTCGGGGTGCAGCGCGTGCCCACCCGGCTGGCGGACCCCGCCTGCATCTCGCGCGCTGTCCCCTCGGGAAGCGGCCGTCCGGGGCCTGGGGGTCCGGGGCCCTTTGATGTCTCTCCCGAGGCAGGCGGGCAGCCGGCTGCTTTGTGTTTAACAGCAGTGGCTGTTTAGAGAAAGGAGCGTCCTTGACTTTGAAGCCTCGGGAATCGCACGTAAACAACCTGTCGCCCAGGCTCAATGAGTGCCAGATGAGGCCTGCTCGGAGGACGGGCAGCCGGCAGTCGTGTCGTGCCGTGCCCAGCCCCGCGTGGGCCTCAGGCCTAGGGGCGGGCGGCTGTGCACCGGGAGAAGGTCGGGAAGGGCTAACGGAAGCCACACTGCTCCGGCCCCCAGCAGCAGACTGAATACGCAGCGGCTCGCGGGGGCTGCACGCGGGGCTGGTGCGGGGGACGCTTCCACCCCGGCCGCCAAGCCCGAGGGCACACAGCAGGCCAAGCACGGGGCAGCTCCAGGACTCCTGCCCTCAATGGTCGCGCAGCCCTGCGCCCTGGGGCCGCCCGTGTCTCTGTCACGTCCCTGTGCCCCGCAGGGTGCCGGTGTGGGTGCGGGTGCAGCTCCCGCCACCCTGCTCTCAGCCCAGATGCTGCCCGGCAGCCGCTACGCTTTCTTTCCAGCGGAGGAAGAGAGTTGAGGCGCTGGCCCCGGCCCCTGGCTGCTCCGACGCTGGGCCCGCCGCCTCACCCACTGACCGTCGGCACAGCCACTCCCACGGCGTCGCCCGATTTATCTATCAGCTCAACAAGCGCTCGGGAGCGGCGGCTGTGGCCCGGGCGCCAGGAGCAGCCGGGGCGCAGCAGGACGAAGCGCGCGCTCTGCTGGGCTCACATTCTCAAACACGACGGAGGCGGACCGTGGAGCACGGAGCTGCCTGGCACAGGTGCACGGCCCACCGGAGACACCGACCAGGGACACCGCACCCCCATGCCGTGGGAGAGGGGCTGTGGGAAGCCAAGGCCCAGGTGACACGGAACAGGGCTACTGCCGGCTCCTGGTGACCCCAGGCGCTTGCTCAGAGGAACCCCTGCCCGTGCCTGCTGCCATGGGGCCGCGCAAGTCATCCCACGGGGACAGCCGCCCATGCCGCACAAGTCATCCCGCGGGGACAGCCGCCCACGCCGCACAAGTCATCCCGCGGGGACAGCCGCCCATGCGCTGCCTCCTCAAGTCCTCGGAACACCTGAGAAAGGAACTCTGGCCAAGCACCTCCCGCCCAGGTCCCCAGGGCACAGGGGACGGGCAGTGCAGGCCCGAGGCCCTGTCGGCGACACACCTGGAGGCGGGAACCGTTGCTTTGCTTTGGTTCTGCTTCCCGTGAACCGGCACAATTTCTCGCGTGGGTTGGTTCCGTAGGAAACGGTGTGATGGGCGTCCTGAGCTTCGCTCCGTCCCGCCCCTCCTCACGGGGAGGGGAGGAGTCCTCAGAGCCAGGACACCTGGGCTCGCAGGTGCGCCCGGCTAACCCTCCTCCCGGCTGCCGGGCGAGTCCCACTGACAGGTGGTGCCGGGAAGCTCGCTGCCGGGCCCCTCCCGCTCACTCCCAGGTCAGCCAACCTTGGTTTGGAACACTGCATCATTTGCAAGCCCAAGCGCGGCCTGAGGAGGGTGGGGCCTCGTGCCTGTCTGCAGTCCTGGGCAGCCCGCGGGAGGGGCTCCGAGCCCTAGGCCCTCCCTCAGGGAACGGCATGGCCGCCCATCAGAGGCCCCAAGCCTCCCCTGCGTCTGAGGCCCAGGCCAGGCCCGCGGGGCAGGCGGAGCTGGGCTGGAACACGGCGCTGGAGGCCGCAGGCCTGGGTGAAGCAGGCCCAGGTGTCGGCAGTTTGTGCAAAGCCTCGCCGAGCCGGTGGCAGCTCCGTCCTGGCACCACCACGCCCAGGGCCCCTCCAGTGAGCCCCCACCGGAGAGGGGATCCTGAGGTCACTCCCACCTCCCCCCTTACACAAGCACCCGGTGTGTGCAGAGCTGCGGCCGCAGGGCCCACCTGGGGTGCCTGACCTTCCTGCTCCTGTCCCTGCATCACAGAGAGGCCCCCCCCGCCGGCTTTCACCTGTGACGTCAGGCGGAGGCCTAAACGAGGCGGTCAGACACGCGTGAGGCTGCAGACACAGTGGGAAGTGGCTCCGTCCCTTCCCCCCCCCCCCCAGCACAGCACCTATTCTCTATTAGAGAATAAAGGTGGAGTCTGGAATGGGCGGATTCCAACACCTGGGGAGGCAGGTGCCCCGTGGGGACTGTGGCACCGGGCGGGGCAGCCACACGCCCCTCCGGCCGGCCTCCGCCCTGGGCAGTGTCCACCTTCGGCCTCATCTTTATCCAGCAGGGCTGGAGCTCCTGTGACGGGATCGGCTCCGTGTCTCCCCCCACCCCCGTACGGCCTGCGTGGAAGGGCGGCAGCTCCGGCAGGGACCCCCCCCAACGCCTCTCAGTCCCCCGCCAGCCCCGGTGGCCAGGGCAGAGGCCCTTCTGGGCAGGCGCGAGGACCGTGAGCTGCCGCCCGTTTCCACGCGTGCAGCCGGCCACGCCCCGAGCAGCTGCACTTCAAAGCCCGCTGTGGAGAGCGCTGGGGCCTGCACAGTGTCGCCGCGTGCTTCCCGCTCCCAGTGACAGCTGGTCTGCCCCAGCGCCGAGGGCCGATAAGGGCGTCGGAGGATCATCCCTACAAGTGCTCCATAGAGCAGACAATTTATTGGCCAGCCCGCGGCAGCCCATTAGTCATGGACTATTAGAAGACGCCTCACAGGCCCTTTCTAAGCCATGCGTTGAACTTGGTTCGCCTTGAACTCCAGGCCGGTGATGCTGGGGAGACGGGAGGGGCGCCTGGGGGCTGACGCCCGACTTCCTTGCAGACGCACGCGTGGGATGGGTGGCCAGGAGAGCCAGGAGCTCACCCGGTTCAACCTCGAAGGGCTGTGGGACTGTGGGGGCTGCACGGGGCACCCGCAGGCTTCAGCCCCTGGGTGTACGGTCGGGGCACGAGGCTGGGCCACGTCCTCCAGCCGGGGTCTGCCTGGAACCTCTCCCTGGGAGGGCCGACGTCCCGGAACCCTGAGGGAGTTCCACAATGAACGTGTCAGGTGCGGTGACATCACCTGGGGGCCTCAAAGGCTCGCTCTCAGTGACAGAGGCGTCTGCTTTGGTGCCTGGAAGGACACTCCAGGGTGCAGGCGGCCGTGCTCGCGGCGAGGGGCTCTCCGTGGGCCAGAAAGACGGGGGAGGCTGCTGGGAGCGAACAGTCCCCGCCCTCGGCACGGCTCCAGCAGACAGGAGCGGCCGACGTCCGGGCTGCAGGGTTCCTGGTTTTAAGCGTTGCAGGAGGTGGTGCAGGGGTGGACACACCCCCCTCCAGATCCCAGGGACTGCCGCGCTGGGCAGGCCAGAGACCCTGCATCCCTCACTCAAGCAGGTGGTATGGGGCCCCCAAGCGCAGCACCTGCCCCGCACCCCCGTCCGTGGTGCCAAGCACACCCCGAGAAGGTGCATTGCAGGCTGTCCCTGCAACAGAGCCATCTGGCCCTCCCAGCATTCCCAAGGACATGCCTGTGCTAGGGTGGACGCTCCGGACGGCCCAGGGTGGATGCTCAGAACCCAACCTGAGCTCCCCACCTGCCGGGCCTGAGCCCCGGCCCCCTCCCTGCGCCCCCATCCTCCTGGTGGCTCAAGGACTTGGGGGCTGTAGGCTCCCTTCCTTCTCACCGGGGATCACCGAGACTGTCGGAGACGTACACGAAGATACATGAGTCCGCGTGGTTTATAAACAGAACAATGGGTCTGAGCGGCCGGCGAGGAGACCTGGTAACTCGAGGCCACCGGCGCGATCAGGTGCAGGTCGGCACAGCTACAGTGCAGCTGCCAAGCTTCTGCGGGGGAGAATCCCACCGCACAGGCTCAAAAGGGAGAGCAGGAGGCCCTCGCTGGCCGGTGTAGGCTCTCGGCGATTCTCTGCAGCCAGGCCTGCCGGGTCAAATCCCAGTCCCTTCCACAGAGCTCTGTGACCCCGTGAGAGACCAAGCCTGTTGGTGCCTCAGTTTCCCTCTTTAAAATGGGACTGAGATGACCCCTGATCTCCTTGGATTAGAGAGGAAGGGCGGTGCCCCTGGGAGCCCTGAGGATAAACCCCGAGGCAGGACACCCCTCCCCCACTGCCTGGTACCCCCCCATGCCCTCGTCCCCCTCGCTCTGCTCCAAACTCGATGGGCTCCCGGCCCCTCCAGAGAGTTCCCACATGCCAAGGCAGAGCCTGGGTTGTCTTCCATCTGGCCCGGCCACGAGCTGGGAGGACAGGTGAGCGAGGCTGTCCTCAGCCTCTCCCGCCTCGCAGGCCCCCTCGGGCCGGGCTTCTTGCACCCACGTCTGTGACAGAAGCCCGCAGGACAACACCCCAGGGCGCAAGGAGCCGGAAGCGTGGATGCCGCCCCGGGCCCCACTGCCAAGACAGCTGGAGCCGCGAGGGTTCCGCTTGCAGGGGGGCCCAGGCCGCGGGCCCACGCTCGGCCTCCCTGCAGAGTGAACACACGGAACAGGGCGTGGGTTCCGCTCTGCATATGCACGGCCACAGCTTGGGATTTTCTAAGTGACAGCACCTGCTGATTGTCTGGTTAGGTATGACCCATTAAACAGTCACCGCCCACTTCCTGTACGCGCCTGGCGAGGCCAGCAGGAAGCTCGGAGCAAATTAAACGGCAGCTGCGATCCCTCACGCTTCAGCGGGCTCCCCCGACGCTCCGCGGCCGCGGGGAACGCGAGCAGCCCCGTCAGGGACAGGCCGGCTCCATCAAGGAAGCGCCCGGCTCCCCATAAAGTTAAATTGGCCGGCGCATCTCTGCCTCCCCGGCTCCCAGCCCCGGGGGCCACCGGCTGCAGGGCGGCCGTCTCGGCCCCCGGCCCGCTGGCCCTCGGCTCCAGCCCCCCGCCCCTCCCCACCGTTCCCACACGGTTTCACATGTGGGCCGAGGGGGCACTTCCTGCCGTTATAAAAAGCAAAACCAAGACCCCAGCAAAAACAGCCCGCGCGGGGAACACCCAAGTTGACAGTGTGAGAGCTCGGCCTAATCCATTCCATATGACAAGCCGCGGTGGCCGCGGGGCAGGCAGCCCTGGGAGCGCTGGGGCCGCCCCGCCCCCGCCCCCCTCAAGTGGACCCTTCAAAGCCGCAGAAACACATTCTTGGGAGCGTGCCCCTCACTTTCAGCTGATTATATTCGGGTTTAATAGCCTACCATGCATTGTTCTCCCCTCACTTTGGAAATAAACTCTAGGAAGCATTAATGCAAATACAACATAAACACGCTCGTTCCGAGTCTCCGAGCGTCCCTGGTGAGTGTGCGCTTGCTCCTCGGGGCACGGCTGAGCCTGATGCGAGAACCAGATGGGGCTGCAGGCTCGACGCCTGGCAGCCCTGGCCACATACAGACAGCTGTCCCCACCCTCCGCGGGGGCCCCCCAGCTCGGGCCTGCCCCGTCTCCCGGCGGGGGGTGGGCCACAGAGCTCTGCAGGGAGGTCACCGGCGTCGACCTCTCTTCTAAAGGACGCGCCTACGCTGAGGTTCTGATCCGGGGAATCGCGGGGAAGGAAGATGGCCACACTTTCTCCAGTCTCTCCGTCCCGGTGGCTAGCCCCTGTGGCCGGGCGACCCTTGACCGCCCTGACAAGTGCTCGTCCGCGTTGGGTCCCCGCTGATGGCCAGCGTGGGGGCCAATCCCTGCGCGGGGTCACTCACCGCGGACGTGGGCCCTCGGCGCGTATCGGTCCCCGCGTCCCCGCAGGGCTGCCCCACTTCCTGTTCCCCACTTCCTGCTTCCTCCTTGAGAGGCGCTAAAAATGGAAAGTCCGAGACGTGGGAGATTTACGCCGGCCCATAAACGTCACCCGTGCTCACTGCTGCGGCGGTGAGGCCGGCGGGTTGTTCTGGATGACTTGACAAATTAGTATAGTAAATTTCGGGTGTCTCGAGTGCTAAATTAGGTCATTTGTTTAATGAGCCAATCCACTGTCCAGAGTCTGACCCCAGCCCGCTGGGGTGGGTTCACACGGAGCCGTGAGGCACAGGCCTGGGGTCCCTCATCCGTCTTGGGCTCCTACGGAAACTGCCAGAGTCAGGGCCGCACATCGCCGTGCAACCCCAGCCTTGATTTGTGGGTGACAATTAACAAAGCGCATTCCTGAGTCTCGGGTTTGCTCTTCCCGCCCCGCCCCCGCTCCAGGCTCCTCACTGGCCCGGGTGCCACGGCCATCCGAGTTCAACCCCGGAGGGCGCTCCCGAAAGCCACCAAGGAATGTGCTGAGCACGTCCCCCGAGGGACCCCGTGCAGCACCCACCGTGCCCCCGCGAGGCCGCCACTGCCGCCCTTCCGCGTGCGAAGACAGAGCTGGACGACGCCGGCTCTCCCGGGGGGCGCACTCGGCACTCGCACCCACTCACCCCGTTATGCAGTCTTTCCACAAATGCGTGTTAAGCGCCTGGCGCCGGGCACACGGAGCCGAGTCCCCGTTACTGCTGCCGAGGCTGTGCTGTGCAGCGGGGCGCCGTCACGCGTGTTCGTAAACGTGACATCATCTGTGGTCACCACGACAGGGGAACGGGGGAGAGGCAGCCAACCCAGTGTCCAAAGCATTCTCAGAATGACCGATGTGAAGTCCAGCCCCTGCTCGGCACCGCGACGGCCACCGCAATCGGCCAACTGTGTTGCTTGGTGCCGTCTAAGGGGCCACCTGTGTGCTCAGTGCTTCTCCTGGGTGCCGCTGTGGCTCACAGGGCCACCAGGCTCCCTGCTCTTGGCCTGGAGAGGTAGATGGACGCTTGCTGGGGGCCAGACCTGACAGTGCGCCGGGACCCACAGAGCAGAGCCCGCGCCTGCCACACGCGGCGTTGTCTCTGAACGTGTGTCGACCTGAAAGCTTTGGTTTCCGGGTGGGTTTTCTGTGGGGACAGGAGCTTGGCGTTGACGCCAGGGCCAGCCTGGCTGCGGGGTGCAGACTTCACTCAGCAGGAGAGCAGCGTCGCCTTCTCGCATCATCTCACTCGGGCCCCACGCTCGCCAGAGGTTCTCTGTGTCCTGTGGGACTCGCTCTGAACTGTTAACAGGGACTGGTTGTCCCACCTCTGGCAAGCCGGGGACCGGACCCCCCTCCTCGGGGCAGCTTGGCTGCACCCCCTAGCAAGGACTCCCGAGGCAGCTGGCGGGACAGAGCTGCCTGCCCACGGCCGTGCTAGCTCTCGCCTCCCTCATCCCGTGTGGGAGTGGCAGCACTCAAAGAACGCAGGAGGGGCAGGCGCACAGGCACCGCTCAGCACGGGTAAGCCACCATCACCCGTGCCTTCTCCACCCTGCAGGTGCTGGCGGGGCGCTGACCCCACCTGGCTCCCTGGAGCTTAGGGTGAAGAGCCCCCCATTCAGACAGGGCCATCCCAGCACCCCGTTCAGTTTCTGCCCCGGTCACAGGCAGCTCAGTTCTTTGGACACCTGCCAGCAGCAGTGTCCAGCTGCTCGCCTACTGGCCCGGCTTGGCCTGGTCTCTCAGACACACGTGAAAACACCAGACTAGGCCCGGCCAGCAAACAGCAGTGTCGCCCCCTCAGAACCCCCACCTACCTAGCTGCTCGGCCGCCAATCTGGCCACGTGCCCCAGCCGGCAGGGCCTGGAATGCCAGGAGAATCCGCAGGTCCCAGCCTGGCTGCCGGCCTGGGCTCCCCGGGCACTCGGCACCCAGGAGCTGTTTTCCAGGGGCGACTCGGGGAGAGGGGAGGATGACGGGAACCGTGCTGGGCTCCTGTTGCATGCCCCAGACACGGTGCTGCGCGTCCCCTGGGATGCCCCATCCAGCCCCGGGACTGTGACGTGGCCCCTGTGAGCCCTCTTCACTCGGCTTACAGGGCTGGCTGACGGGTCCCGGGCTGCTTGACTGTGAAATGCCAGAGCAGGGGTCAGCCAGGCTCCTGGGTGTCCTGGGCTTACAACCGGGGGAGCCAGCAGGAGCAGACGTCGGGTGCCTGTGCATGGCTCTCATAGAGCCTGGGGCCCGGGGAGGCGGCACTTTAGGAACCCAAGGTACAGGGGCTGCCGCCGTGCCGCAGCTGGTAAAGCAGCTGCCAGTATCCCACATGGACACAAGTTCGAGTCCCGCCCATTCCACTTCAAATCCAGCTCCCTGCTAATGGCCTGGGAAAAGCAGCAGAGGATGGTCCAAGGGCTTGGACCCCTGCTGGCCATCTTGGGAGTGAACCAGCAGATGAAAGATCTCTGTCTCTCCCTCTAGCTCTGACTTCCAAATACGTAAATAAATCTTAAACAAGAACCCAAGTCATCGATGTGGCAATGGGACCAAGGTCATCGAGATGGAGCTGGCCACCAGCAGGCCAGGCTGAGTCCATTTGAGAAAGTGGGTTTAGCATCGGCGGGCTCCAGCGTCATCAGCAAGACAGGCAGCACAGAGCCCCTCCCCCAGCCCACACCCCGCCCCATCCAGGCTCTGTGCACAGCCAGAGGTGTCCTCTGGCCAGGACTGGAGAAGCCCCTGCCCTCCTTCTCTGAGTGTCTCTGGTTTCCCTAGCCCAGCGCCAGCCTCAGGCTGAGACCCTCGGGGAGCCCACCGAGTCCACAGAGAGCCCGCAGAGAACGCATGCCATCGAATCGTCACGCAGGGGCTCTGACGCTCTGCACCAGGACAGATGGATGTGTTAGGTAGGAAGTTAGTTATGAGCTTATGTGTGTGTGACATAAAGGCCTAAGGAAAAGACATCTATGTCCATCGTATGCATCTGCACCTCAGAGTCATCCCGGCAACATTCCAGGGGCAGCCCGGCCTCCGCATCCTACCCTGCCCCCTTCTACCTGACAACCTGCCTGGTGGGGGTCCCCGCCCCTTCTCCCAGATGCAGCCCAGTATCTGCATTTTCAAACACCCTGCTCCGGATCCCCACTCTCCAGGGGGTCTTGCTCACCCTTCCTCCAAACCCAGGATGGCGCCAGCTAGCCTTCCTCCTGTCTGATACCTTCAGGGAAAAACTCAGATAGGAATTTTTCTATTTACATCCAAAAAGCCCTTTTGTTCCAAGAGGAGCAGAGGTGGGGAAGCGAGACCCATCTCCTTAATAACCCCCGGCCTCAACTGGACTGCGCGCTCAGCCCTCTGCCTGTCTGCTGAGCCGCCCGCCTGGCCAGGCCAGGTGTACTCTCTCTCCACTACTCCCCCACCCCCAGTCTCTCAGGCTCTGTCTGGAGAGGTGCCCATCCGTCCTTACGGATGTCCCTTCCCTAATAAACCTTGCTATTTTACCTCCCACTACTCTCTGTCTCACGCCTGAATTCTTTCTTGCGCGAAGACAAGAACCCTGCACATTTCTCCGGTAACAGATGGACGCCCGGCGGATGGATGTACGGCGGGGCGAGCACTGGATGGACGCGCAGGGGGGCGAGCACTGGATGGACACGTGGGGGGACGAGCACTGGATGGACACGTGGCAGGCCAAGCACTGGATGGACACGTGGGGGGACGAGCACTGGATGGACACGTGGGGGGACGAGCACTGGATGGACACGTGGGGGGACGAGCACTGGATGGACACGTGGGGGGGCGAGCACTGGATGGACACATGGGGGGGCGAGCACTGGATGGACACGCGGGGGGACAAGCACTGGATGGACACGCGGGGGGACGAGCACTGGATGGACACGCGGGGGGACAAGCACTGGATGGACGAGCGGAGGGGGGGCGAGCACTGGATGGACGCGTGGCGGGGCAAGCACTGGATGGATGCGTGGCGGGGTTTGCGTGCAGCGGTCAGGCCCACCCGTGTCCTCAGGGCTTCCACTCTGCGTTTCACGTCACTCCTGGGAGGGAGGGCCCGCCCAGGCTCTCTCCCCACCTGCTGCACAGCCGTCCCCGCGCAGCCTGTGGGATGTGCTCAGCTCCTGTATTAAGAGGTCCCAAATGGTCCCTAAATCCTCAGGAGAAGCCCCCCTCCCTGACACCTCACTGGCTGCTGCCATGAGGATGAGTGTCAGGGGGTGGGCTGGAAGCTGGTGACTGACGGCACTGCCAGAGCCCGGCCTGGATTTCGCTCGCTCCAGGTGGGTGTGGGGTAGGGGAGAGCGGGGGTCTCGGGTGCTGAAGTGACAACCCGGCCTGCGGGACCAGCCCGGGTCCTCGCTGTCCTCAATGCCACCAGCTCCAGAGCAGATGGGGCGGTGTCCATGGCCGTAAAACGCTGCCGGCCCGGGGGACAGACAGGGCTGCAGAGGGCTTGGCGCCATACCCGTCACACAGCCCAGCAGGCTGTCACCTTTTGACAAATTTGGACTGTGTAACGGAATCGCGCCCCAGCTCCCAGCCTTGGGTTTCACAGGTGAGCCGTGTGCTGATGGATGGCCTGGGAGCTGCGGGTGGGGGGAGTGCACGAGGAAACCTTACCCGCCCCCACTGCCCCCGCTGCCCCCCCCCAGCGCCAGCAGCCCTCCCCTGTCCGCACCAGGAGGCGGCCACCTCTGGGCCCCACGTATGGGAGTTACACTGCGAGAATGTAATGAGGGCTGTCGGGTCCACCTTCCCGGCAGGGCTCCTGGAGCCCAGCTCCCGTCACACAGCAGGGAGCTTAGAGCCACCTCCCACCAGAGCACCCCGCCTCTCCCACCAGGGCGCCATCTTGCCCTCCAGGGCTCTCCCGGGCTAAGTCCATCTCTGACAAGGGACAAGACCAGCCGACTCCAGGGTGCTCCTGGCTGGCAGATGGAGGGGAGGACGAGGGAAGCAGGTGGGGTGGATGATGATGGGGGCTGAGTGGCCCTTGGCCTTGTGCAGGGACAAGATGGAGCCCCCCGAGAACAAGTCCAGGGGTCGCCAGGCGGCAGGGAGGGGGTGGCAATCTGGCAGAAGGTCTGATGCTATCATGTGGCTACCAGGGAGGTTCCCTCTGTTGTCAGGGTGCCTGCCGACGCGGCTCAGGAGAAGGAAGCGGGCCCCACCCCAGGATGGGACCCCTGCTGTGGGTGGTCACATGGATGCCGTGTCCCAGCTGTGGGGTGGTCATGTGGATGCCATGTCCCAGCTGTGGGGTGGTCATGTGGACGCTATGCCCCAGCTGTGGGTGGTCATGTGGATGCTATGCCCCAGCTGTGGGTGGTCATGTGGACGCCATGTCCCAGCTGTGGGGTGGCCATGTGGACACTGTGTCCTGGGCTGTGGGGTGGTCATGTGGACGCCATGTCCCAGCTGTGGGGTGGTCATGTGGATGCCGTGTCCTGGGCTATGGGGTGGCCATGTGGACACTGTGTCCTAGGCTGTGGGGTGGTCATGTGGACGCCATGTCCCAGCTGTGGGGTGGTCATGTGGACGCCATGTCCCAGCTGTGGGGTGGTCACGTGGACGCCGTGTCCCAGCTGTGGGGTGGTCACACATGATGCCTACGTTGTGGGCTGTAGGTTCAGTTATGGCTGCTGCTCTCGTCGGCTCTGGAATGGGAGTGAAAAAGCCCATCTGGCAGGATCTGCGTGCAGGTGGCTGGTGGAAGCAGCCGCATACTTTCTGGACTCCAACTTCGTGGAGGTGACGTGTCTTAGGTGCCCCTTGCATTGCAAGGACATTCCATTTGGTCAAGGCTCCATGGCTCAGAACCTGCCGGGGTGGAACTGAATGGCCAGCTACCACAGGTGGGGGAGGGTCTCCTCACCCAGCCCCACCGTGGAGAAGACCCAGCCCGGGGTCACTGCACATCTGGGCTTGTCATCCCTGTGCCCTCTGCCACCGAAACATCAAAAGTCAACTCCGGCAGACGACGGCCCATGCTCGGGGGAGGAGCAGAGAGAGAAGCCGGTCAGCTCCCTCCTCCAGTGCCCGCAGCAGCCAGAGCCTGGGACTCCATCTGGGTCTCCCAGGTGGGCGGCAGGGACCCGCGTACTTGAGCCATCACCTGCTGCCTCCCGGACCGCCCATGAGCAGGAGGTGGAGCTGGAGGTTGTAATCCTGCAGTGTGGGCCGTGGGCGACCCAGGGCATCTGAACCAGCGTGCCAGGCGCTGGGCGCGGGAGAACTGCGGGCAGGGCCCAGCTCCACTGCTCCTGACCCGCCGGGCAGCTCCCCTCCTGCAGGGCTCTCTGTCTCATGGGGCCTCGAGCCGGATTCAGGAGGGAGGAGAGGACCTTGCGCGCTGTCTCGGCCTGGGCCGAGCACACCCCTCAGGAGGGAGGCTGGAACACAGACATCATTGGGTTGAGCTTCCAGGGCACGGGGGAAGCCGGCTCGATGCCCCACTCACTGGCTGGGGGAGTCCAAGGAGGCCACTTGGGCCACACGGCCTTGGTCGCGGAGGGTTCAGGTGCCGCGGGAAGCTGTCGCCATGGCCAGGGCTTCCTGTTGTGATGTGCAGTGAGTCCGTGATTTGGGGCTCCCCTCTCCCCTCGAAATGACCAGCAATGGAGGCTACTAAAATAACGGCACCTGCAAACCAGCGCAGCCACCCTCGGGCACACCCCACGACGTGCCCTGGCGGGGGGACCCGCAGCGGGAGCAGCCGGCCGGGACCCGGCTTCCACTCGGGCAGAGAAGCAGCATCCCGCTGGCAGCCCCACAAGGCGCTGTCACCACACCAGCCCCTCTGCCGGAGCTCCGGTGGGCTGTCGGCCTTCGAGCTGGGAACCGGGGGACGGCTCTGCTCGCAGGGAGCTATGCCCGGGGGTCTGAGGCCACAGCCTGCGAGCCGGGCGCCCGGGGCCAGCAGCACCCTCCGCTGGAACGCTGGGTTCGAGGTGCAGCTCCACCCGACTGCGGCTCCGACTGCTGGGTCCCGGCCACGCACCAGGGGGCCTGCACTGAGTTCTCAGCTCCCATTTTTGGTCCAGCCCAGTCTTGCCCACTGTGGGCATTGGGGGAGTGAGCCAGCAGGTGGGGACTCTGGCTCTGGCTCTCAAATACTGTTTTCTCAGAAGGGCTCAACAGCAGCGAGAGCGACGTGCTGGCAGCTGTCCCTGAAGGACGTGGAGCAAAGCCCCTCTGCCCCGAGGGGACGTGGCCTCTCCTAGAGGGGACGGGCTGGGGGTGCAGCCCCCCGTCCTCTCTTCAGGGCAGCGCTGGGGCCTTGGCCTTGATAAGCTGTCGGCCGTCACCGCGTCCTGGCACAGGATTCCTGGCCGTGAGAAGACAGGAGCCCAGGGTGGCTGAAGGAGGAGGAGGAAGCAGACCTCGCAGGCCGCTGGCCGGCAGCCCCGTCCTCGTGGGCACTGCCCAGAGGACCTGTTCCGGCCTTGGTCGCCCGGGAAAGGACCTCGCTCTGGGTTCCTGGGGGGCAGGGACGGGGAGCTGAGACCACCGCAGGCAGAGCTCACAGCTGTGGGCGCCCGGCGGGGGACACGTGAAGGGTGGGGGTGGCCGGCATGCGGCTGCAGAGCAGGGGATGGCGGCGTCTGGGTCCAGCCTCTGCCACTGGCCGAGCTCCTCCTCCCTCTGTGCCGTGTGAAGATGAACCACACGATCACCGGCAAAGCTTTGGGGGGGAGGGGGGCGCCAGCTTGTGGTGCCCAGAGCAGCCCCATTTTACAGCTGTGAACGCAGAGGCCCCGTCCCCAGCACCCAGCCACCTCCTGGTAGGGGGCAGGGAACCGGGTCGCAGGCCTGCCAGCACCCCGGGCTTTTGCTCCCAGGGCCTCCCATCTGGCACACGTGTTGCCATTTGCCGGCGTAGCCTCTGAACCCCGGGGCACTCCGAGGACAAATGCCTCCCCGGCCCCGCCCCCGCCTCACTGCGGCCATGAAAAGTCCCTTCAGTCCGGGGCCTGTGTGCATTTGGGGCAGCGCAGAGGTCAGAAACCCGAGCCAGGCGCTAAGAAGGGTGGGGAGTCCCTAATGGCTTCAGCAGATGCCACGGAGGAGGGGCCGGGCTGCCCCACCGCCCACCCACAGATACCCGGGCCCCCGCCCTGTCCGTGGGAGCGTCGGAGTCAGAGCCCCGGGAGAAGGTGTTTAAGCTTCTTGGAGGAAGTCCCTCCCTCGCCAGAGCGGCAGGCCATGGCTCCGGGAGGGGGAGGCTGTGACCGAGACCAGGCCGGCTCCCACCTGGGGCTCTAGGACGGCCGGGCTTGTATGCGTGCAGCATTGAGGCTGAGCCAGGCGTCCTGGGGCGGGGGCGCTCTGCCCGCAGACCGGCCCCTCGCACGGCGGCGTCTTACAGAGAGCTGCCTGCTGCTCCGTCCGCAGCTGGGGCCCAGCGTTTGCCTTCTTCAAGAGCAGACACTCGAGACACAGGAGGCACCGCCCTGTCACTTGTCCCCACGTGTGCCTTCCCGGGGCGCCAGGATCGAGGTGTCCTAGGCATATGCTTACGTCCACCTAGGGAGACTGGTGCACCATAGCGCATCCGTGTAAGTGTGCACGCATGCACACACGCACACACTCGACGGCTGCAGACCAACACACGCTGCTCACCGCTCTGCACCCCTGCTGTCTCCCACAGGTCCTCCGAGCCGCTTCATAACGACCCCCGTCCTCTTCCCGGCTGCACACTGCCCCCGGTGCGGCCTGTCCATCTCTCTCAGCTGCTCCCCAGTGCAGAGCCTTCATTCTGAACAGTGCCCTCCGCCCCTCCCACACCTGCCAGGGACTTGGCTGCACGGTCTTGTCCCTCCCTCCTCTCCCGGGTGTCTCAGGGCCCTGCGACACTTGAGGAACAGGGAGATGGTGGCACAGGGAACCCCTCCCCCACCCCTCCGCCCATAAGGGAGACGGGCTTTTTGTAGTGCACGTGGAGGGCGCAGGGAGAGTCTAGTGGGGTCTTGGCTTCCTGACCCCTGTTCATCGGCCTTGAAACCTTGAGCCGTTTCAGCCATGCCCACCTGCTCAACAGGCGATGCCGAGACACACACCTCCGTGAGACGGCTCACGTCGCTCAGCCAGGACGGCTCAGCGCTCTGGTGCTGGATGCCGAAGCCAGCCCGCCAGGGTCCAGCCTCTGCCTGTGCTCCTGCACACCCCGTCCACCTTGTGGGACCCCAGGACTGAGCAACACTAAACTGTGCCTCTAGCCAGTGCACACCGACCGGTGCACGCCGGCTGTTTGGGACATCTTCACTTTGGCTGTCACTGTGGTCGCCGTGGTCATGGTGGTGGCCGCCGTGGCAGCGGAGCTGGTGGGGCTCAGGGACTCGGAACAGCTGGCGGGGGCTGTGGTGTCTGGAAGCTGACACCCGTGTTCCTCATCAGACAGAACCGAGAGCGCGGGAGCCAGCAGGGACGGCTCGGGCAGTTGGGTCCCTGCTACCCCCCCCCCCCCGGGCGACCTGAATGCAGCTCCCAGCTGGGGGGGGGGGGCGGCCCTGCCCTGCCCCAGCCACTGGGGTGTGTGGGCATGGAGCGTGCTCTCTCCCTCCCTGTGTCTCCATCTCTGCTTCTCAAATGTATTTCAGGGAAGCGGCTGGCAGGGACAGACACTGCTCCCCCCCGCCCCACCCCGGGCTCCCGGCTGCCGCTCCTCCGGCTTCCCAGAGCCGTCCTGGGACACACGGTCCTCTCTGCCGGGGAAATCCTGCCCGGAGGCAGAGGCTCAGCCCAGCGGCCTTTTGACCTCTCACCCAATCCTCACTTCCGGAAACGCGAGCCGGCCATCGCTGGCAGCTCGCAGGGCCGGCTCAGATAAGACTCGCCTGCACCTTTCTCTCCCCTCCGGCTTGTGGAAGTTTCTGTGTCTGTCTGACATCAACTCGTGTCCCCGCGGTCCCACCACTGGCCTTCCAGTGACCTCTGGACGTCACTTTCCCCTCCCCCACTGAACACTGAGATGACAGAGTGACAGAGCCCCGAGGCGCACCCACGCCCGATGGAGGGACCGGCACCACCGAGAGTGCCCGGGGCGGGGCAGCAGGAAGGCGGGGGCGGCGAGCAGGACACTGAAGGACGGGGAGGAAGCGGCGGCGGAGTCTAGACGCGTTATCTGGCCCGGGCGGGCACCGGCCCCAAGCCATCCATCGTCCCCGGAATGGACTTCCTGCCGCAGGATTTACGCCAATGACTTCACCCCCTTGCTATCTCGGCAGCGCTGCCGCTGCCCGCTCCGGGCCCTCAGGAATCAGGGGCCAGATAACAAGTCTAGACGGCTCACGCGTTGTAAATGCTTATTCTCTCCACCGTGAGGACGAGCCCAGGGACTCCTACGCAGAAAGCCTGCCCACGGCTCTCACTCCCAGTTCACGCCGGCCGTCAGAGGCTCCCGTTCCCATCCTGGGTGCGGACCAGGCCCGGGACAGCCCCCACGCTGTCTGGGTCTGGGCCCAGCCGCCCCCCCTTCTCCACCTTGCTCAGTAAGACCCCCGAGGACTACCCCGGCAGAGCCGGCTGGAGCCCTAACAGCCGGGAAGGTGATGGAGTCTCCCCTCCCCCAGCCGCTCATGGTAAGCAGAGGAGAGCCACGCCGGCCAGCTCCCTTCCACGCCGTCTCTGCACGGCAGCGTTTGTGCCTGCGGTGAAACCGACCCGAGGACGCGCTGCCCCTGGCCTCAGTTACCCCTCTGCCCTCTTCTCCCACCCTGGGCTGAGTCGAATTCTGTTCCCCGCCAGATGGACACCGTAACCGCCTGGACCTCAGCACGAGGCCTTGTCTGAAATGGGGTCCTTGGAGGTGCAACCCGTTCACTGCACAGGGTGGCCTCTCACCCTGTGTGAAAGACCCCCCGAGGAGACCCCCCCAGCCGCAGGTCGGCACGCCCAGGGTTCCCCGTCCTGGTGACGGCACACAGCTGCGGACGCACATCCAGCCTCTGCTGCTGGGGCAGGAACCTGAGCAGCACCCCCGCAGGAAGCTGCCCTGCCACTCACAGCAGCCCTTGGTCGACCCCACACCCGGCACTGGCACCCCCTTTCCCACTCCCCACACTTCCTGAGCCCACCTCCCAAACTGGTCACACGGACTCCCCCTGACTCCACCTGTGCAGGGGAGAGGTCACAGATGGACCACGGAGGTGCAGCCCTGGCCGCAGGAGAGGCTCAGCGCCCTGTGTGTCTGGGCGGATGGCTCGTCCCGACCACGCCAGGGACGGCTGGCTCCTCCCTTGCCCGTGTTCCCTCTGAAGTGACAGGCTGTGGCCAGAGCATGGCTGTCCTTCTCCAGTCGGCCTCCATCCTCACTGAAGACTTAGGGTCCCAGACAGATGTGGCTCCATGTCGAGATTCTGGCCAATAGGAAGTGAGCAAACGTGAGCCTGGCTCCCAGGCTGTCCCGTGAAGGGAAGGCACGTGCCCGCGTCCCTCCCTCCAGCCCGAGGTCTGAGGTGCAGGCGGGATGGGAGCAGACACAGCCCCTCCCCCACCCTCCCCCTCCGGCTCTCCCCACACAAGGGACAGGTTCAAGTCCGCGGGGCAGGGTCCTACACCAGTTTGTTCTCCGTCACAGCAGGCGTCTAAGCTGCCACTCACCCACTTTCAAAACCCTGGGACGGCTCCACCACATTAATCCAGAACCAGAGCAGCGCATAAGAGGAACGCAGCTTACGGGGAATCCTCTGCATCCAGGCAGAGCGGGGCTGGGGGAGCCGGCCGCAGCGGATCACGCCGGGCAGGCCTGAGGCCCGGGCCTACATGAAGTGCACAGCAACAAGGCTGAGTCAGGTCTCTGGTGGCCAGAAATGACTGACTGTCAGAGCAAGGTAGCTGAGTCTGGGAGCAGGCGGGCCGCTGGGGTTCCTGCCCTGCCCACCCTGGCCGGGCTCAGCGGCTGCGGGCACAGCCAGGGGTCTGCAGCCCAGAGACCGTGGGGGCCCGTGCAGCGGCTGCGCCGTGGCCATCCCTCGGCAGCGTCAGCATGGGGGCGAGTCCTTGAGGCGTCCTTGTGCGGAGCTGCTCCGCCTTCCGGGGAGAAGCCCCAGTGCAGGGTCAGTCCCGTGCGTCTCCTGCTGCCGCTTCCCAGCGGGGCGCCCTCAGGCAGCGTGAGTGCAACTGGCACAGGGCTGACTGATCGACTGAGTGATCGATTGATTGGAGGGCGGTAGGTACGGAACTAGGGACTTCAGATTCTGTTGACACTCAGGTTTTGTTTTTATTACACTTTTTTAAAGATTTTATTTACTTGACAGGTAGAGTTACAGACAGTGAGAGAGAGACAGAGAGAAAGGTCTTCCTTCCGTTGGTTCACCCCCCAAATGGCCGCTACGGCTGGAACTACGCCGATACGAAGCCAGGAGCCAGGTGCTTCTCCTGGTCTCCCATGGGGTGCAGGGCCCAAGCACCTGGGCCATCCTCCACTGCACTCCCGGGCCACAGCAGAGAGCTGGCCTGGAAGAGGAGCAGCCGGGACTGGAACCCGGTGCCCACATGGGATGCCAGCACCACAGGCAGAGGGTTAACCAAGTGAGCCACGGCGCCGGCCTCTATCACACTGTTTAAAATTTGCCTGACAGAGCAGGAGCTCCTATCTCTGTTTCACTCCCAGATGCCAGAGCCGGGAGCCGGGAGCCGGGAGCTGGGAGCCGGGAGCCAGCCCAGGTTCCCCAGGGGGGTGGCGGCCCCCACTCCTGGAGCCGTCACGCCTGCCGCCCAGGGTCTACTCCAGCAGGAGGCGGGCAGCGAGTCCTGTCTTCCGCGGGGGCCCAGGCCGCCCTGGTGGAATCCTAACTGTCAGGTCAAGCCCCCCCCGCCCCGCACGCATTTTCAACGAAGCCAACGCCACTTCTGCTGCTGGGCCCCGGGCACTGACGGAGCCACGCGCGTGCAGGCTGCCAGCGGGGATGGGTCTCGTGCCTGCTCCTGCCATCTTCCTGTCCTGGCCAGAGACGTGGGAAGACACGTGTGGGCAGCAGAGGGCGTGGACACAGGGACAAACGTCATGGCTGGCTCTGCGGTGTGAGCCTGAAGTGTGAGGGGAGGGGAGTTTGTGGCATGAGTGTGAATGCGAAGTGTGGAGGGTGAGGTGAGTGAGAGGCGAGACAGGGGATGAATGTAGGGTGAAGTACAGAAACAAGGGTGAAGTACAGAGGGAGCAGAGGTGTGGTGTGAGGTGAGGTGAGGTGTGAGGTGTGGTGAGGTGTGTGGTGTGAGGTGTGGTGTGAGGTGTGGTGTGAGATGAGGTGAGGTGTGAGGTGTGGTGAGGTGTGTGGTGTGAGGTGTGGTGTGAGATGATGTGAGTTGTGAGGTGAGGTGTGATGTGAGGTGTGTGTGGTGTGGTGTGAAGTGAGGTGTGAGGTGTGAATGTGAGATGAGGCATGAGTGTGTGGTGAACGGTGGTGTGGCCCCGTGAGAGGTGTGAACACATGTGGACAGGACACCAGATGGGTGTTGACAGCTGCCAGGAGAGCTACGTCCTGTGCAGCCAGAGGGAAGCGCGAGGCGCGGAGGCGCCCGGCTGCAGCGCCTGGTGCGCAGGAAGGCAGTAACGACCTCGACCTCCCAGGGCAGGGACAACGCGGGGACGGGGAGAGAAACGGGTCAGAGAGAGCCCTCTCCCTGGATTGCTCACGTTTTTACACGTGCCAGATGGGACGGCCAAACAGCCACCGAGCACGGGCACAGGGAAATGCGAGTGACAGCCACTCCCAGCCCCCGCCCCCCGGCAAGAGTGGCGGGAAGAGCAAGGCAGCCAGGGACGGCGAACACCGAGGGTCACGTGGTGCAGCCGCCAGGAAACCGTCCAGCCGGCCCTGGGCGGCCCACACCCGGGCGTGGGCCGACGACGCAGGTGCCCGCGTTCCCCAAGAGACTGCAAGGAGGTCAGAGCAGCCGAGGCCTGGGGACAGCTGCCCTGCAGCTCGGGCACCCAGGGGGCTGCTCGGGTTCACGCGGCACAGGACAAGTGGCTCCGGCCCGGGCCACAGGACCGGTCCCTTGGCAATACGACACCCCCCCCACAGCTCACGGCAGTGGCCTGTGTTGGCTCCACTGGTTGCATGACTGACTTGTGGCTGGGACAGGGCAGGGTCAGCCTTCGGGGGACATGGCTGGAAGGAGGCCACAGGTCTCCGGGGGCCAGTGGCCACTCCTGCTCCCCCGTCCCGGTGCAAGGGCTCGGGGGCCGTCCCAGCTCCTTCCTCCAGGCGCCAGGGTGGGGTTGTGTTCACTTTATGAAGTCCTCGGCCTTGGGATTCATGCACTTTCCTGGCCGTCTCATCCAACGGAGAGCTGAGTGGCCAGCGGCCAGCGTTGTGGCATATTGCCCTAAGCCACTGCCTGTGCTGCCGCCATCCCAAAGGGGCAGCGGTTCAAGTCCCGGCTGCTCCACTTCAGCCCCAGCTCCCTGCTAGTGCCTGGGAAAGCAGCAGCAGATGGCCCAGGTGCTTGGGCCCCTGTCGTCCATGAGGGAGACCCGGATGAAGTCCCCGGCTCCTGGCTTTGGCCTGGCCACCTCTGGTCACTGTGGCCATCTGGGAAGTGAACCAGTAGATGGCGGATCTTTCTCCTTCTCTCTCTCTCCTCCTCTAACTCTGCCTTTCAAATGAACAAGTCAATCTTTGAAATAAATCTTCCTCCAAGACCCTCTCCTGCCGTGCCCACTTCCCGGGGCCCCTCCCGCCCCTGGCCGTAGCTCCCTTCCCCTTCAGCGCCCAAAGGCAGCCTGGAGGCCGGTGGCATCCACACCCTGCTGTGTGGGTTGACTCCTCGCTCAGCCCCTGGAGAAGCCCGCTCCAGTGTGGGCCGGGACACGGCCGGCAAGGGGCTGTCACTTTCTGGACATCTGGCCGCTGACCAGCTGCGCCCCCCGACGCACCGCGTCCACGTCCGGGATCCAGCTCTTTCTCACAAACAGCGAGGCCGAACGCTGATAAAAATCAACGCATCTGAAACAGCACAGGGCCGCGGTCGCTTTGAACTGCGCACAACAACAGAAACCGTGTTTTTCCATCCCAAGCCAATGGAAATAGGGCAAAAACAAACACCAGCTGGGCCAGGCCTCCCAGGCAGCCCCCGCAGCTCCGGGCACCGGGACAGTCACCACGCAGGGACGAGGGGCCTGGGCTTTGGGTGGGAAACGGGTGCAGCCACTGGTCGGGATTCCCCCTCCCCACCCCACGCCGGCCCCTGCCTGCCTGTCTGCTCTGTGGGTTGTGAGCAGCGCCTTGTGGGGAGGGACTTAAGGCCTGTGGTGGAGCCCTGGCCCACGCTGACGCCCCCCTCCCCCAGGTGAAAGAGAAGGAGCCACGGCCCTCCCAGGAGCTCGCTTTGGCCACACCACCCAGCCCGCCAAGCTCAGCCTCCTCGTGTCCGGTCTCCTGTTGTTCCCGGGTGCAGCACGAGTGTGCGGGCCCAGCCTGGGCGGCCCGTCTCCCCGGCTGGGTTTCCAGGCCCCTGGGGGCGGGGGCCGGGCCTGGCGCCCTTTCTGTGCCCACGCTGGACTTTTGCCAAGAACTGCAGCTCCCGGCCACAGAGGCTCAGGGGCACTCGCGTGGGCCAGGCCCTGCTCCCGTCTCCCAGAGCCCATATTACGGACTGCGACTGAGGCCCAGGACGAGCGGTTAGCTCCGCCCAGTGCCATCCCCCAGCTCGGGCAGGGCAAGAGCAGGGTCCCCCATGGCGGCGGGGCGGCTCAGAGGGGTGGGTCCCAGGGCTCTCTCGAACCCTGAGATAAGCACGGGGTAAGGGGTGGGAACGTGACGAGGAGCAGCCACTGGGGCAAACGGGGGAGAGCAGAGGACGTCACTGCCGGGCCCCACTTCCGGGTGTGCACTCAGCCAAGCGGAAAGGCGCCGTTCAGACCCAGACACGCACACGCGTGTGCACCACAGCCTTAGTCACAGTGGCCAAAAGCTGCGAGCAGCCCAAACGCTCCCACGGTGCACGGCCGCGTCGGGGTGCGAGGCTCATCGTGCAGTCACAGGCCACAGCCAACACACTGGCTGGGGGAACAAGGCCGACACCACGCCGGCCTCCTGTGCCGCACGCGTGAATGTCTGCCGCAGGCACGTTACACTGCCGCGAACAGCTGGGCGGTCTCAGCGAGGGCCGGCGGAGGGCCGAACCGGGAGGCGGCCGCGTGCCCCGTGCCCATCTGGATGCCACTGGGTGTCCACCCAGTGCTGATTCGCCTCCCATTCTGGACCCTATACAGGGCGGAGATGACCCCCCCACAGGGCTGTGAGAACACGGCGGCCCAGCATGTGAAGGACGCGGCCCCCACGACTGGCCCCCGGGGAGCGGACACACGAACCACCTGGCAGAGGCCAGATTCCAAGGAACAGCTCCGGGACTTCAGGACAGCAGCAACGAATACAAGCGTTTGCGTGTAAATTGCATGTCAACCTGAAGCTGGACTGCAAGGGTCTTTGGGGGCCGGCGCGGTGCCTGGCGGGTGAAGCTGCTCCTGCAGGGTCGGCCCCCGCCTGAGCCCTGGCTGCTCCACTTCTGATCCAGCTCCCTGCTAACGTAGCTGGGAAAGCAGCAGACGGCCCAGGTACTCACGCCCCTGCACCCACGCGGGAGCCCCGGAGGAGGCTCCTGGCTCCTGGCTTTCGATTGGCACAGCCTCAGCCGCTGCGGCCATTTGGGGAGTGAACCCGCGGACAGGAGAGTGCGCGCGCTCTCTCTGTCTCTCTGTAACACTGCCTCTCAAATAACTCATATAAATTATACATATACACACACAAATGGACAAGGGAAGAGGTCGGCATGTGTGTACGTGTTGAACTGTGTATGCTCAGTGGGTTGCACATTCATGTGGTATATGCTGTACGCAGCATTGGCATGCCCCATGTGCATGTGTGCCACGTGTCATGTGTACCGTGATGGGTGTTGCATGTGTGTGTTGTGTGCTATACGTGTGCATATTGTGTTGCTGTGTGTGCTGTCATGTGCATGTCACGTATGCTGCGTGTTGTGTGGACTACATGATGGATGTTGCATGTGTGCACTGTTGCACATGTGTATGCTCTGTGTGCAGTGTCACATGTGCTGCATGTTGTGTGCACTGTGGGGTGTGTGTGTGTGCTGTGTGTCGTGTGTGTGCACTGTGGGGTGTGTGCTGTGTGTCGTGTGTGTGTGCACTGTGGGGTGTGTGCTGTGTGTCATGTGTGTGTGCACTGTGGGGTGTGTGCTGTGTGTCATGTGTGTGTGCACTGTGGGGTGTGTGCTGTGTGTCATGTGTGTGTGCACTATGGGGTGTGTGCTGTGTGTCATGTGTGTGTGCACTGTGGGTGTGTGCTGTGTGTCATGTGTGTGCACTGTGGGTGTGTGCTGTGT
>CM027395.1:51711342-51736870 GCA_015711505.1 Sylvilagus bachmani
CCCCCCCGGACGCTGCAGAGGTCACGCGCTGCAGGCGGGGTCTACACAGGCATGGTGGGGGCATCGCCTCTCACCTCTGCCGTCCCCACGGGGGAGGCAGAGGATGGAAGAAGGCCAGGCACACACAAGGAAGCCTCGGGTCTACCTGGGGCAGGGGACGTTCCGTGGGCCTCTCTGGATGCGAAGCGAGGGGGAGAATGGAGGAAGCCCCTGACACAGGGAGCCTCGAGCACGGGGCCCGACGGTCAGCTTTGGCCGAGCAGTGCCCAGGAACCAACGGGCGAGCCCTTGGCAGCCATGGAAACAGCACAGGCGGGGCGTGCGAGTACCCTGGCTCCGAGTCTGCAGGCGCTCTTGTGTGGCGTGGGGGTGGCAGCACTGGGGACTTCTCCCCGAGTGCCCCTTGCATGTGGCAGCGCTGGGACAGTGACACCCACAGCAGCAGGACAAGCGGGCTCAGCGCACAGCTTGGTCAGCCCAGGCGTCTTCTGGCTCTTTATTGAGAAGCCAAACGCCGACCGCGTCCCCCAAGCGCTCGACTCTCACGACTTTCAGATAGGGTTTCTGAGAGCTCTTTTCATCACGTCCTCTCACAACCAAAATTCCACACTGAACGACGTGGAGATGTGGACGATTGATCATCAGCATGTGTCAGTCAACAGCTGCATAGCCGCTTCCAGCATAAAATGTGATTTAAAAAAATTATTGTCCGGCCGGTGCCGTGGCCACTTGGTTAATCCTCCGCCTGCCCGCCAGCATCCCATACGGGCGCCTTGTTCTAGTCCCGGTTGCTCCTCTTCCAGTCCAGCTCTCTGCTGTGGCCTGGGAGTGCAGTGGAGGATGGCCCAAGTGCTTGGGTCCTGCACCCACATGGGAGACCAGGAGAAGCACCTGGCTCCTGGCTTCGGATCAGCGCAGCACCGGCCATGGCAGCCATTTGGGGGGTGAACCAACGGAAGGAAGACCTTTCTCTCCGTCTCTCTCTCTAACTCTGGCAAATCAATCAATCAATCAATCAATCAAATTATCGTATCTTTATTTGAAAGGCAGGGAGAGAGGGAGTTTTCCACCTGCCGGTTCACTCCCCAAGTGCCGTCAACAGCTGGGCCCGGCCAGATCCAGCTGGGGCTTTCCCAACTACTGCAGCCATCAGCTGCTGCCCCAGGACGCCCGTCAGCAGGAAGCTGGAGTCGGCAACCGACAAGCTGGACGTGGACCGGCACTGCCAGGTAGGCGGCGTCTCACCTGCTGCGCCATACGCTGCCAGAGCCCCTGCTTAGATCAGTGACAGGTGAGGGGGTGACTGCTCATGAGCATGGGGTGGGACGGCCACGTCTGGAGCTGACCTGGACGCCTGCATGGGCTGTGATATGCTAAGAGCCCTGGGCTTGCACCTGTCAAGCAGGTGGACTGCACGTGGATGCATGTCGTCTCGAGAAAACCGCCAGAAAGGAGGAAGCGATGAGAGGAGGAGACAAAGGGAGCTGCTCCCCAACACCCGCAGGGCTTCACCGGGGCAGTGGGAGCTCGGCCACAGGCAGTGTGGACCCCGCTCAGCGTGTCACTTTCCCAGCGTCACTTGCTATTCGGGAACAGAATTACTCTCCACGGCCACAGACGCCGGGCTGCCTGGCAGCCTGGTCCCCCATTCCCAGTGGACGTGGAAAGGACCGGAGGGTACCCCGAATACCCTGCAGCCGGCCCAGCAGGGCCCGAGCCCTTGCAACAAACACCCCACCTGCCACGGGCCCCCAGCAGGTGCCCTCCGCGTGGCAGGGCTGCAGGTTGGCGGCGCGGGGGCCAAAGCAAAGCCTCCTCTCCCTCTCCCCGCCGGTCTCCGTCCTGGCTGCTGCAGGAGGGGGTACAGCCCGGCCGCCCCGCCCCAGGCTGGTGCTTGTGGAGCGCCGGGCCACGTCGTGTCCCACCCTGCTCGGATTCTCCGCTGCGGCGTCACCCGTCCCGGGGAGGATCCTGTCGTTTTTGCCGTTTGACAGACCTCCCCCCTCCCGCCCCCTCGGCCAGCTGGGATGGCTCCTGGGCCGTGCCTCAGCACCTCTGCCTCCTCCTGGGGAGGTGGCCTTGGTGGACGGGTGTCCCTGCCCCTCACCGAGGCCAGGTGCTCACCAGCTTCCAAGCAGCTGGTCCCAGCCCAGGGGGACCGTGGGCCAACCTGTCCAGGACGCTTGTGGTCACGCGAGTCAGGGTCCTCAGACGCCCATCTGCGCACAGCTACTGCCCCCAGGTAGGGAAACCGAGGCAGGGTTGCCGCACTGGCTCCCAGGCCACTGCCCGACCTCACCGCGGCCTGGGGCCTGATCCAGCTCTTGCTGTTCTGACCTCCCGTCTGCAGCGCGGACACCAAAGCCCGGAGGGAAGGGGTCACTGAAGACCACGTGCACCGAGCGCGGACGCCGCTGGTGCCGAGAGCCAGCAGCCAGCTCCGGAGCCCCTGGCTTAGCCGGAGGCCCCCTCAGGCAAGGCCTCAGAGCCCACACCGTGACCGGGGGTCCCCCGGCCTCCCTGGTTCTGGGGGCCACGAGGAGGCTGTCGTACAGGAAGCTACACGGTGCGCGGGCACGAGGAACACACGTGCGTTCCAGCCGCTCTCCGGCCAGGGGTCAGCTCCACCGGTAACACGTGTCCTGAGAACTTTCCACTCGCTCCGAAACCCTTCTAATTATGTCTGGAGTCCCCCCGCCCCCCACCATGAGCTAGAATACGCACGCACACGCGCTCGCACTCGGGAGTTTGCTCCGCGGCCTGGGGTCACTCCAGGAGCGGGGGTTCCCGGGGGCGACCCCAGTCCTGCCACCACCTGGGCTGCTTCCTCACCCGCGAAGCGCAGTGTCTCTGGAAGGCCCCCGGCGGCTGCTCGCTGGGGCTCCCAGAGCCGACGGGGAGCTGAGTGTTTGCACGGGGCCACAGAAGTGAGAGCTGCTGCCTCCTCCTGGGGACCAGGTGTTTCTGTAGGAACAGAGCGCGCCTGGGCCAGCTGGGTCCCCCTGGGCCACAGCTCACAGGGGTCCCTGAGCGCCTCCTGGGTCTCAGGAATGCGCTCACTGCGACCCACACACACAGCGATGTGTGCGCTGCTCGATTTTCTACCGGGACTGGCGTGGTGGCACAGTGGGTTACGCTGCTGCCTGCAGTGCCGGCATCCTGTATCGGAGCGCTGGTTCGAGTCCCAGCTGCTCCACTTCCAACACAGCTCTCTGCTCATGCACTTGGGAAGGCAGAAGATGGCCCAAGTGCTTGGACCCCTGCACCTACGTGGGAGACCAGGATGGGGTCCCAGGCTCCTGACTTCGGCATGGCCCAGCCCTGGCTGTTGTAACCATTCGGGGAGGGAACCAACAGATGAAAGCGTGCGCTCTCTCTCGCTCTCTCGTAAATGATTTTTAAAAGTCATACGGTAACATGCCACACAACATTCTACATTCTATGGCGTCTACAGGCTTGATACAGCATACGGAGGTGCCGGCAGGGCTGGGGCCAGCAGGAAGACCTTCACGGCAGCGAGCCCCTCGGCCTAGCTCCAACCTCGGGCCAGGTCTCAGAGGTCGGGGTTCCCACCTACTCCTCCCACTCCTGAGCTCAGCCCAGTGTCAGGGACACTGCTCCCTGGATGCGGACACGAGGAGTGGGGCTCTGCGCGCTGCTCAGCCGGCCCCCGGCCACCCCCAAGTGTCTCTGGACCCCTGGACGCTGCCTGTGGGGGAGGAGCCCTCCACCGGCTTCCCTCCCCTCCGGAAAGCCCCTGCGGCTGCGGCCCACAGAATCTTTGGCAACTCCTCCCGGGAAGGCGCCATTGTACGTTTCCTCGAGGAGGGGCCCAAGGCAGCACAGCCATTCGCCGAGCCGAGCTGGGCGACGCTGGCCGGGGAGCTCGGGCCCTGATTCCATCTGTGCGCGGGTCCAGTTTTCCGGCGCTTTGTGATGGCTGTGGTGTATTAAGGGGGTTGACCAAGCCCTGGGTGAACACATTCAAAGATGGCATCATGCTTGTCCCCGTAACAACCCAGTAACTCAACACGCGGCACAGCCAGGGCTGCCCTGTCACTCCCGCGAGGTCACTCAGCTGAGAAGTGGGGCATCGACCTCGAGGCCACGAAGTCTCCCCAGCACTGCTACCCTCGCCCCCAAGACTTTGGTCTCTGCCGGTCCCTGGACTCCCAACCCTGCCCTGCCCAGCTTCACAGGCAATGTGGGGCCCAGGCTCCCACGGGCTTCACTTCTGAGCAGGTTCAGCCAGGGAGAAGCTGTGGTGGACTCCAGGTGTCTCAGTCTCTCTCTCTTTGCTCTCTCTCTCTCTCCTCTCTCTCTCCCTCTCCTCTCTCTCTCTCGTCCTTCCTGGCTCCAGCTCCAGCTCCCACCAGGCAGCCCTAGCTCTCAGGTTCCACCCCTCCCTGTCCCTCCAGCCCAGGGAGAGCTGGGGACCTCCTGCCATGGCTGAGCCCTGAGCTTGCACGGGGACCCCACTCACCCAGCACCTGAGAAGCCTCCCCTGTCACCAGCGCCTCTGTGTGTCACGCCGAGCGGGGACCTGCCAGCCTCGGCGCCGGTGATGGGGAGCAAGGACGCCATGTGGGTGCAGACACTGTCCCAGCCCTGCCCTGGCCCGCCAGGCTCCGTCAGCAGGGCTGGCCCTGGCCTCGTCACCGAGGGACCCCAGCGTCGTCCTGAGGCTGCGAGGGGACCGAGCGGGGAACCCACCCCTCGCCCTGCTGGGCCCCCAGTGCAGCCCCCTTGCCCGCGCACCTGCCACCACCCCAAGCCCCCAGCCCGCACAGACGGCCCCACAGCCTTGGCCGGAGCACCGCGTGGCTCCTGGCCGTGCTCTGTCCCTTTGGGTTCTGAGCGCCGTAGGTGCCTGGGCCTCCTGGGGCGTGAACTGGATGCCCGGCCGAGGGCGGCTGTCCCGGGCCCAGATTTACGGCTTTGTTATTCCTGTGTTTCGGGGTTTTCGTGGCCCTGTGCTCCCTGGAGAACCTTGGCGCTTGCTCCAGCGCGGGTCGGTTGGACGGGGAGGAGACGTCCAAAGGCTGGGAACATCCTGTGTCCCAGTGTCCCCCCGACCCCAGGTGCCGTGGCCTTTGTTTGAGCCAGAGGGAGGAGGAAACTGATAAAGGGCAGGGCTGGGGGCTGGGCCCCCGCCAGCACCTCTGGGCCCCGGTTTGTTCTCCACCACGACACATGTCCCCAGCTTCCGGACCAAAACAGTGCTCGCCCTGGGCCTCTGAAGTGCAGCCAGCGCGCCCGGCGAGAGCCCCTGCTGATGAACCGGGGCCGCCCGGGCAGGCTGCTGACTCTGCAGGAGCGAGCGCAGTGCCCAGGGGCCCAGCGCGGAAAACAAGGCCCCATTGTCCCACCGCCGCCCGCCCACCCCCTCCCCAGTCCTCCCAGCCCGGTGTGTGGGGGAGGCAGGCAGAGGGCGGCCGCACCGGCTCTGGTTACTGCAGGGCCCGAGCCTGCTTAAGACACATGTGCACGGAGATGACCAGGAGCGCGGAAGCGCGGCGCAGCCGTCCCGTGAGCGCAGCCACCCTGGCTTCCTCTGACGCCGTGCCTGTCTCAAAACCGCAAGGAGCGCTCACCCCGGTGCAGAGACACCGCAGCGGGCCGGTGCGTGGAGGCCCGGGAGGCTCACGCGAGCACCCTGCGGTGAGGCCCACGGAGCCCTGCCCCGGGCCTGCGCCCCTCTGCTCCCAGGGGGTCGGGGCTGGCAGCGCCCACAGAGGCACACGCGCAGCCGCGCTCAGAGTCGGCCTGGGTCTGGCTCCACGGTGACGGCCTCAGCCCCGGGTGGGTGATGGGCGGGTGGGGACGGGGCACCAGAGTCCCCCACTCGGTCTGCAGCCTCCAAAGGGACCTGAACCGCCTCACCCAGACGTCTGCCCGCTGACCCCCCCCCCCCCCAGGCCTGGGTCCTCGGCGTGGGAGCTGGTTTCAGCTTCTCCAGCGTGGGCTGCCGTAACTGACAGCGCCTTGTGCCAGGGCCCCGTGCGCGGCTCCACCTCCCCCGGGACAGAGGTCCCCATACCCGGCTGCAGGCCCCTCGGGGACCGAGCCGGGCTTCCTGCACGAGGACTCGCCCCTGCGGCACGGCTGGCAGAGCCCAGCGGCATCCATGTCTTTCATGGCAAGTGAGTCCCCGACCCCCTGGGGAGGGGCCGTGACACCTCACCTGCTCCGTCCCCTGCCCCTCCTGTTTCACAGAGAAGCGCTGTCTGGGCCCGGTCCCAACAGCCGTCGCCTCTGCCCAGAACACCCCTCCCTGTGACGGCCGCACGGCTGGCCAGTGGCCTGTGTGTAAAGCACTGAGCGGCCGTGAGGGAGAGAGGGGTTCGGAGAAGCCCAGCCCCGCGGTCGACGCCTTCCAGCCCAGACGCACCGAGAAACGCCGCCTTGGGGATGACCCCCCCTGCCGCCGCAGCTCCGGGCGGCGAGACGCACCGAGGGACAGCCGCCTGACTGCGTGGGGGCCCCTACCTGGTGTTGGGGGGCTGTTACAAAGCCAGAGCAGACGGCACTACCCGCTAAGCTGGGCCCCTGGGCTCTGTGGCCCTGGCAGGCGCTGCTGTGAGGAGACGCAGGGCCGCAGGGCCCGGGGCCTCGAGGGTCACCTTGGGGCAGTTCGGGGCGCGCCTTCCAGAAGGGGGCAGCAGGGGAGGATGAGCGTTGCTCCAGGTGGCAGCGGTTCGGGCAGAGAAGCAGCCCTGTGGGTGCCCAGGACCCTCTCGGCTCTCATCACCACGGTCCCCGCTGCTGGGCACTGGAGGGATCCAGTCTGCAAGAGGAGCCTCAGGGGTCAGAACATGCTGCCCAGGGCCGGGCCGCCAGCTCCAGGCCCGGATCCCTCAGGTCTGTCTGTGCTGCGTTCCTGGTGGGAGGCAGAGAGGGGAGGGGTCCATGCTCCTGAACCTGACCAGTGACCGCACAAGTTCACCGCCCAAGCAGCTGGCAACGCACCCTGGAGATGCCACGGGACCAAGCAGAAGGGGGCATCACGCCCTGTGCTCGGAGGGGACGCCGTCAGGCCCGTCAGGAGCCGGGGACACGTTTCCTCGCTGGGAAACGCAGCATCACACCCTCACGGGGGCGGGGACGGAAACTTCCAGAAGAGCTGCTGCTCCGATGACAAAGCTCGCTGCCGGTCACCCTCATGGTGTACACCTGCAGGCCACCCTCCCGGGGCTCCGCCTTGGGAGGACGGGCAGCCAGGTGTCCCTGTGCTACCTGGAGCGCGCTGGGCCTGACCCCATGCCAGCCACACCAGCCGCTCATGCCCCTCAGGAGGCTTCCCCAGGCCAAGCCGAGTGGGCCATCAGCCTGGCCTGGAAGATGTGAGAGAGCGCAAAACAGGCAGGCGGGCATCCTTGGGGTCCAGGCGGCCTGGGCGGAGATGGGGTCCAGCACAGGCCCCCGTCCGGCCGGCCTGGACGCAGCCAGGTGGCTGTGAAGGGCCCCTAGGACACTGTGGACAGCGCCTTGAGGTAACGGACTGGGACGAGCGTGGGGACACAGCCACTGCAAATCCAGGCTGGGCTCCACTGTGAGCCACAGGCCAGGGAAGCGGTTCCCAGGGCACCCAGAGGGAGCAGGGCGCCAGCACTGGCCTGGGAGAGCCCTGGCCTGCTGTGCCGGGTGGCCGCCCAGGGCACACACGCAGTACAGCGCAGGGCCCCGCCCGCCCTCTGCCCCCGCCTCGGGGTCTCGCACGCAGCAGCCCCTCAGCCGGGAGCTCCTCCTCCAGGTCCTTCCTGTTTGTGTCACTTTTAGCTCAAACGTCACCTGCTCCGGCAAGGCGCCCTGACAGCACCCCCATGCACACACACGTGCACACACCCACCTGTACACTCACAAGCTCACAGGCACACACACGTGTTCATTCGCACATGCTTTCATTTATATGTACACAGCTGTGCACACACGTGCCCTTGGGCCCATGTGTACACCACTGTGTACCATGGGGGTCGGAGATGGGCTTCAATGCACACCAGCCTTGGCCACGTGACCCGGGCTCGCTTCCTCCGGCTCCGGCTCCCTGCCAAGCCAGAGCGTGTGCTTGCTGTCCCAGAGGCCTGGATGCCTCTCCGTTCCACGTGGCCAGTTCTGGGTCCCCACTCAGGGTCCCCGATGCCCGGGACGAGGGAGGGTGCCCGTGATGCCCAGCGCCCCCCCGCTCACCCAAACCCTCTGCCTGGGCCGCCTCCCTGCACGTGCGCTTCTTCCGTGCGAATGCTCCCGGGTGCTGGCTGTGGCCAGGCTTTGCTCTTGACACTTGACATGTGAACTCCACAGCCGCCCCTAGCCACCCACAGAGGGGACACGGAGCCAGCTGCTTGCTTCCTCGACCACAGCTGGCCCCCCAGCAGCACAGGTGGCGCCTGCCAGGTCTCCACACCCTTCTGCGGGGAAGCCCCTGGGGGCGAGGGCAGCCCCACATTCGTCAGCCCTGGTGCAAGCACTGGGCCTGTCCCCTCACGGCACCTGCCTGGCACTTACGTGAATGCACGCCAGACTCCGCACGCTCCCCAAGGGACGGCTCACCTGCCCCCATCGCCCCTGTGGGCTCCCCACCAGCCTCTGGCCCTGGCATGAGATCCCTCGGGGGCAGGTAATGGCCTTCCCGGGGCTGAGTCCACAGGCTCAGCCCTTTCCCTCAGCCTCCCCTGCGGGAGTGGTGCAGATGGCGGCCCCTCCCCTCCCCTGCACGGCACCACCTGGAGTTGAAACTGCTGCAGAAAACGCAGCTACGGCCTCCTGGCGCAGGGCAGTGATGGCCACAAACGTGGGCGGAGGAACACTACGGCGACGGCAGCTACCGTTCAGGGGTGCACCTGCGCCCCGCAACACTTCTGTCTCCTGGGAACGCGACGCACGTTAGGGGGACCTGGAAATCCCAGGTGATCACACGCACATGCGTGTGCAGGTGTGTATGTGTTAGCAGGCACACACACGAGCCCCTCTCCCACGTGCACAAGCCCTCTCTGCCCATGGCCTTGGGTGAATCACCCACCCACCGGGGCCTTCTTGCCAAACCAAGGCAAGGACCCTGCAATGCACTCTTTAAGGTAGAGGGAGGGAGGAGAGAGGGAGGGAGGAACAAGGGAGGGATGAGAGAGGGAGGGGGGATGGAAGGAGGTGAGGGAGAAAGAGGACAAGCCCCTGCTACACTGTGACGCATCTCCAAGACGCTGTGAGCCACGACCAATCTAAAACGTCCGAATATCAGTGGTGCGCAGTTACTCCACCCACGTCCACTGGGAACACACTCTGTCTGCCCGTCTGTCTCTGCCTCTCAAATGCATAAAAACTTCAATGTTAAAACACTTGTAGAGCACTTTAGAGCGAGCATTTCTTATCCGTGGAACAAAGCACTGCCTCCTCTTTTTTGAGGGGGGTGAATGAGTCACTGCCTGGAGTGCAGGGCAGGAGACCACCAGCGTGGGCCACACCCAGCATCACCCGGCTGCCCCAGCCCTGCCCTGCCCAGCCCAGCCCCGCCCCAGCCCAGCCCCACCCCGCCCCACCCAGTCCCGCCCCAGCCCCGCCCAGCCCTGCCCCGCCCCAGCCCAGCCCAGAAGCCTCCTCCTCCTGTTAAGGCTCCTGCTTGGCGCCCTGACTGCCCCTCCAGACACCAAGGGCTCCGTGTGCATTTCTCACCGAACGCACTAGTGCCCGCCCTGCTGCCACCATCCATCCCCCTCGGAATGACCCGGCAGAGCCACCAGACAGGATGCGGCACGCCGGCCTCAGACGCAGACGGACGCCCTGTGCTGTGGCCTCACTCACAGCAGCCCTGGGAGCTCCTGCTGTGCCCCACTCTGGCTCAGAGAGCGCACGCGATGTTCTCCAGCCCTGCCAGCCACCCACAGCGGGCAGCGCCCACCCCGCCCCGTGCCCAGCAGCACCGGCCCGGAGCTGTGGCGGGGAGGCAGGTTCACGGGCGGGCCCTTTCCCAGCCGTCCTCTGGCTCCCGGCCCTTGGCTGCCTCGGCTTGGGAGCCGGCAAACTGCCCAACAGCCTGCAAGAAGGGGGGGCCCAGACTTCAACGGCTTGAGCGACACCCTGCAAGGTCCCCCACGCTCCTCTCCAGGTCCCCGGGCGGCCAAAGTCCAGGATTGTGCATTGGCCCCGCCCTCTCCTGGCCCACGCTCGGGCCCTGCAGGGTCTCCTGGAATAGGTTTCCGAGGCGGCTCTGGGTCCAATTATGAGGAATCTGTCCCCTGCCAGCCCCTGCCCTGTGCCCTTGGCTACGGGACACGACGCCGGCGGATCGCTCGGGCTCCCGGGCTTCTCGCAGACACCGGCCGAGCGCCCACACTCGGCCTCGTTGGTGCGACTTGTGACTTACAGCGCGGCCCAAAGCAACGTGAGCTGCCAGAAACCTCAACGGTGTGAGCGCGGGTTCCCCGGGCAGCAAACTGCAGCACCCTGGGTGGCTTACAGCTCGCCAAGTCAGAGTGCCAGCCGGGGTGCTCCAGCCAGGGAGCCAGGGGAGGGTCCCCCCGCCTCACCCACCTCTGTGGTTCTCACTCGGCCTTCTCCCATGGACACTGGTCACTGGGCCCAGCCAGGGACCCAGGACCATGGCACCTGGACACCCTGCACCCAACCACACCAGCAGAGGTCCCGGCTTCCAACAGGTTACCTGCGGGGGGAGGGCCTGACGGTGCCTCGGGGGCCACCCCTGGGAAAGAAGAAGGGGGCTGGGGCAGGGGTGAGCACCCCTCCCAGCTCCGCCTCGCCCTCAGGGACCTGCGTTCCTGTCGTCGACCCTGTCCTCAGGGAGAGGGACGGAGAGGCAGAGCGAGGGCTGGGGCAGCACACAGGGGTCACAGAGCCAGTGCAAAGGCCCGGGGGCAGGGCGGCCTTGGGGAGCGTCTGAGGAGCAGCCAGGGGCTGCGTGGCTGGAGGGAGGAGACCCAGGAGGTGGGCTCAGGGATATGGCGGGGCTGGACCCCTCTGAATCTCCTCCTTGGAGTGGGAGCAGAGGGCAGGATTCTGGGAAGAAGCAGTGCAGCTGGGGGACTCTTGGGAGCCCTGCGGATGCTGCGTGGAGGGGCTCCCAGCAGGTGGGGCGGAGAGTTCCGGACACGGCTCTAGTCTTCCTTCTGGGCCTAGGACCGTACGTCCTCTCGGTTCTCTCAGCCATGAAATGGGAGCGGGGAGCGGGGCTCTGGACCAGAGCACCAAGCCCACCTGGGTCCAGACCACTCTGCCCACCCCAGCCGGAGCCCACCTGCCCTGCCCCGCCCACCCCAGCCAGAGCCCACCCCAGCCGGAGCCCACCTGCCCTGCCCCGCCCACCCCAGCCAGAGCCCACCTGCCTGCCCCGCCCACCCCAGCAGGAGCCCACCTGCCCGCCCCGCCCACCCCAGCCAGAGCCCACCCCAGCCGGAGCCCACCCCAGCCAGAGCCCACCTGCCCTGCCCCGCCCACCCCAGCCAGAGCCCACCCGCCTGCCCTGCCCTGCAACCACCACAGCTGTGTCAAGATCCGCCGGGCCACCCCGAGCCGGGAAACCCCGTGCTGGGGTCACACGCAGGCCTGCGTTCGCCATCGCCCTCTCGGGGCTGCCCCAGGCCCTCGACGCCTCCTAGGCTGGGGTGAGGAGAGGCGGCTGTGGGCCTGGACCCACTGGACTCTCCTGGGAGCCCCCTCCTAACTCCCAGAGCGGCAGGTGAGGGTCACGGGCAGCACCTGCCCCTCTGAGGCTCCGCCCCCTGGCCGGGCTGCCTCCTGCTGTGCCCCACTGCTCTCTGAGAAGCCCTTGCTGTTCCCCAGCGGCCTCCGGCATTTGAGCAGGAGTGGCCGGTGGGCGGCGGCCAGGCTCTGAGGGTTGGCCAGGAGCGACAGGCAGACCTGTTTGATTTGCCTTATCGGAGCGCTCTGCGCCAACAGCGCCCATGCCTGCGTCCCTGGGTCCCTCGATGGAGGTCAGCATCTGCCACCCACGCTTCCGCTCCGCAGGCGAGGCCCTGCAGGGGGCCATCCCCATGCCCACCGCCTGTGCCCGGGACCAAGGCCCAGACCCCTGCTCCTATGGACAGAGACCACCCCCCTTCACATCAGCTCTGTCCCCACAGCACCAGATCCAGGACTTCTGAGCAGGAGCCGGGAGCCTGAGACCGCCTCTCTCCAGCCGGCTGCACACAAATCCACCATGCAGGAGCCCGGGCTCTGTAGCCCTGTGGCCGGAGACCAGGTGGCTCAACACCCGGAGCCGAGCGCCTCACGGCTGCAGGCCGAAGCCCGTGACCAAGGCATGGGTGGGGTTGGCTCCCGAGGGCCCTGGGCAGCCTGTGCCCCCTGCCTCTCCCCATCCCTGTCGGAGGAGGGAGTACAAGGCCCCCACAGCTCCCCTGGGCTGACCTTGTAAATCAGGCTCTGAACCTGTGCTCCAGGCTAGGGTCCGGCCGCGCGACCCCAGGAGGACTGTGGGTCGAGCTGTCCCATTCTCTCCAGGGGCAGTACAGGCACAGACAGGTGAGCAGGCAGGGGTGGGAGTGGACAGGAGGAAGGAGTTCAACCCACTGCCTGGTGAGAACCCACATGACACGAGTCCTGATGGACGGTGAGGACGGCGCTCCTCGGGGGGATGGGGACCCTCCATGAGGACGCACAGGGCGGCAGGTCCAGGATCCAGGCCCAGCCCTGCTGTTGACCTGCAGTGCAAGCCACGTTTTCCACCTGTGGCTCAGGGCCCCTGCCCCTGGGGCTCCTGTACACTGCCCTGTGGCCCGGGAAGGGTCAGTGGTCACTCATTCTCCAGGGCACTGCGGCTCTGGCAGAGACTGGGCTCAGCTCTCCCGCAGGGCTCGCTCGCTCCTAATTCATGTTTGAGCTGTGCCCTTATCCCTGTCCCTACTCACCTGTACACACACACCCACTTACTGGACACCTGACAGCTTACTGACAGCCCCTGCCCGCCCGCCCGCCCGCCCGCCTCCTGCCCAGCCTGAGCCATTATGTCTGTGTCCAGCCATGAACCCGAAGCCCGGCCTGGACCACAGTCGTAGGCATCTGCACCCCACACCGCCTTATCTGATTGGAAAGCAGCTCCTGCAGTTCCCGCCAGGGCCTCAGGGGAGGGTCTTGCAAAAAAGCAGCTTTGCCGATTCTAATCTGGAGCAGACCCCCGGGACCAGCAACGCGCGGCAGAGGGGCCAGGTGTGAGCTGGAGTTGGCACCACCGGAGCCGGAAAGTGGGAGACAGAGGTGAGTGAGTGCAGACGCATGTGTGGGGCTGGCACTCCTGTCCCGTTCCTCTGACAGGACGGCCCCAGGCAGGCGGCAGGCTCCAGGTACGGCTTACTCCAGGTTCAAAGTCTCCCTCTCTCTCGCCGCACCCCCTGGACCTGGCCCCTCTCCCCTGCCTCCAGCCTCGGCGGTGGTCAGCAGGTGCTGCCAGCAGTTCCTGCACAGCCTTGCTCCCGGGTCAGCCAAGCAAGTGTTCTCACCCTGAACCTCCGCCCAGGGACGCTGTCGAGCTCTGCGGCCTTGGCGGTCTGGGAGCTGAAGGGCCCACACAGAGGACGAGTGCACCCCCGGGCTGGGGTGCTGGAGGCGGGGGCAGCAGGAAGGCCGAGCAGCCGCTGCTCGTCACCTGCCAGGAACTGCGCCCTGCAAGTCGTGTCACGGTCCCGAGCGGCACGCACGCCGCCCTCCCAGCTCGCAGAGGGCAACAGCGGGGCCGAGTGCACCTGCCACGCTCACGGCACCCCCACACGATGCTGACCTGGAGGCTGTGCTGGAGACACACGATGGGAGCCGTGTGCTCGCGCTGTGTGAGCTCCCGGGGGCTGCAGGGACAAATGAACCCAGCCAGGAGCTCGGAACAACACGAATCTCCTCTCAGCTGGAGGCAGGCGTCAGCAGGGCTGGGCTCCCGCTGAGGTTCCGGGGAGGACCCTGCGCCTCTCCCAGCCTCCAGGGGCTCCGGTGTCCCTGCGTCCCCCCGAGCTCAGCCTCAGCCACCTCCCTCCCTGCTGAACCTGTGTCCCGAGCCCCCCCCCCCCCCCCCGCCTCTTCCTCACGATTCCTCGTACGGCTTCTCGCCTGCGTGCTCACGGACAGACGGGGGAGGCAGCTACCCTCTTCCTCTCTTTGGAGGGCCACTCATCTGACCGTGGGGCCCCCACCCCCAGGACTCTCTGAGCCCCAGGACCCCACCTCCAGACCCCTCCCCGCTGTGGGGTTAGGGCTTCGGCACAGGGATCCGGCAGGGGCACGGTTCGGCGCACGGGAAGCGGACGGCACCGTCCTGACGCAAACCCATGGATGTGCACGGAGGGAAGAGGAGGCGCCAGCCGCTCCCCAGGCAGGGCCCAGGCATGGGAGCAGGATGGTGGGCGTGCCTGGAGCTGTCTTCTCCATCAAACAGCCCCTTCCAGGTGGCCGCCGAGGCCCCTCGCAAATGGCTTTTCCACTCAGCACCGACGGAGGAGGGGGCCAGACGTGGACCATTACGGGAGCCTTCAGAGGAGCCGACTGGAATCCCCACTGCTGAAGCCACCAGCCGCCTGTGACTGACAGGCTGACACGTGGTCCCATCCATCACGCGGGACTGACTCAGGGAAGACAAATCGCCGGTTGAGCTGAAACAGATGTCGGGCGAGCGGGAGGGGTTGAAGGGGGTGCAGGGAGCGAGCCCCGGGCCCGGGGCTCAGCGCAGGCTCTGGTATGCGCACACAGGGCTCTCCCAGGCAGCCACCTAGCTCTGTGGATCCCGTGCTCAAAACCAGCTCCTAAATGCCAAAACGGTCCAGCATCAAGACGGCGCTAAGAAGTTAATCCAAAATCTGCAGAGAAGCGAGAGGTGGAGTGTTTGTTGTCTGAGTATCTGGGGTCCATTACCACAGCAACGGAGCTCACGCACCCCCAGCAAGCCTGGCGACTTCTCTCCTAAACCTCAGAAGGGAACTGCAGCCAGGACACCGAAATGCCAGCCGCCTGGGGAGCCCGGGCCCACGTCCCAGCAGTGGTGTCATGGGGTGCCCAGGCTATGTCCATAGCCCTGGAAAGCCAACTTCGGGTTTTCAAGGCAAAGTGTCCATCGCATGGACATCCCACACGGGCAGCTGTGCCTCAGCTCGGGACGTGGGGTGGACGGCCGTTGGCCCTGTGGGTCGGGGGCTCCATGTTGCAGAATTCGAGGATGGCTCCTAGGGGTGTTACCACAGGCTGAGACTATGACCCTGAGACTGGAAGCTTCGGGGCTGCCGGGACACGCCCACTTTCATGGCAGCACGGCCAGGCCGCGCCCAGCCACAGCTCCAGGGCTCCAGCTCGGCACCCCTGGAGCAGGTGGGGACCAGCCATTGCTCTTTGTTTAAAATGTCTACTTGCGAGGCAGAGTGACAGAGAGGGATTCTCCATCCACTGGCTTACCCCTCACAGGTCTACAATGACCATGGCTGGGTCAGGCCAATGCCAGCAGTCCACAACCCTGCCCAGTCTCCCGTGTGAGTGACAGGCAGGGACTCAGGTAGTTGGGCCATCGTCTGTGCCTCCCGGGGTCTAGATCATTAGGGAGCTGGATCAGGGGTGCAGCACACGGGACTCGGACATGGACGGGGCCACCCCAAGCAGCGGCTCAACCGCAGTGCCATGACTCCAGCCCCGTCTGTGTTGTCCACATGCTCTCTGGTTGGGACGCACATCCAGGTGGGCAACCTGAACCCAGCCCACCGGCCTGACCTCAGATGGGGACAGGCACAGGGAGCACCCGCTGGCTGTGGGTGGTCCAGGCCCACAGAGCACGGAGAGGACCCTGGAGGTGTCTGGACACCCGCAGGACCCGTAGCCCCTCAGCCCCCTCCAAGCTTGGCAAAGCCATTGAATGGGGCGAGCAGAGAGCGAGCGAGTGAGCTATGTTGGGGTCCGAGCCCCGGTGCCTGAGACTGTTTCTGTTAACAGGATCTGCGCAGACGTCACTGGGTGGAGGACCTCCGGAGAGCTCACCCTGGGCCCAGCGGAGAAGAGAAACGGACGGGCCACAGACGCTGAGGAGAGGGCGCTCGGAGACAGACGCTGAGGAGAGGGCGCTCGGAGACATGGCAGCACCTGGGGGATGCGGCCACGAGCCGGGCATGCCTGGAGCCACAGGGGCCGGTGGAAGGTGAGGGGTCCGCCCCGGAGGCTCCGATTCCAGCCTGCAGCCTCTGCTGCTTCCAGGCCCCAGCCGTGGGAGTCACCCCTCCCCCACCCAGCGACCACATAGGCTCGCCCGCCCCCGCCCACTGCCGCCCCTGGATCTGAGGACAGAGGAGGCTTCAACACGGCGGGGAGGGGCTTTGACAGGCGCTACCTCCCACCGTGGGTATGGCGAGTCCCTCATCCGCACACCTGGACTGGACACTTCTCCTAGGATGGCTGGGCACCATCTGGGAGACGCCTGGGCAGGCTGACTCGGTCGTCTCCACCACAGGCCTCTCTGCCGCAGGAGCCCCCCACCGTGGCCCCTGAGCCGTGAGGGTGCTAGGGATCAATGCAGAAGGACCAGGCCAACGTCTCCTCCTGCACATAGGCTGTCCTCACCCGCGGGGGGTCCCAGGCCCCAGGAGGACCACTGCCTCGACCGAGAGGCACCGTTTGACAGTCACAAGCCAGGGCCCGAGGCCACAGCCTCCGCCTCCACCCAGGGGCGCAAACCCCACCAGGCCCTGCCACCCGCGTGGGCACACAGGGGGCCGGGGCACCCGTTCAGCTCCCGGGAGCTGGGTCCCCTGATCCTCTGCTCCTAACGTTCACTGCGTGCCTGAGCGCCACATGCTCACCGCAGCAGAGCTCTGGCTCGGTCACGGTCATTCCCCGGCACTTTATTCTGGGGCTGGTCTCCCTCGGCCACGGCCCAGCTGTCTGGCTGCCTCTGGGCAGTTTGGACAGAGGACAAAAGGCCTTTGGAAGCTCCGCGGAAGTAGGAAGCAGGCAGGCTGGGGAGAGGCCTCAGAAGGGGGCTCAGAGCCTGTGCCCTGCTGGCGCCTGCGCCCCGGCCACTGAGCAGCCAGCAGCCAGCCAGCAGCACCTGACCGACACCCGCTGCTCAGGCCAGAGGGAGCCGAGAGGAGGACTGAGGTCCTTGGAGCCCCACTGCGAGCCCCTAAACCTATCTCAGAGGGCTCTGGCCTGCTCTGCCCTGCTGCCCCCAAGCCCCACGCTCCACGGCCCAGGCCCGAGCTTCTGCACACTTGTCTGCCCCTGCCCACCTCTGACTTGGCCTCTAGGCCGCAGCGTGGACGCCCCAACCCCGGAGCCTTCCCCCTCTCTCTGTTCCTGTGGCTCAGGGCTCGGCCCAGCGCCTGGTACACAGCAGGTGCTCAGTGAGCGAGTGCAATGGCTGGATTTAATTACGCTGAACCACAAATTCCTCTGGGTGCCTCCTGTGGCCCAGGCTGCTATACGGGGTCCACTGTGTGGCGTGGCAGTGGGTGAAGGGCGGATCCAAGCACGTTCAGGGCCAGGACAGCAGAAGCGGGAAGGGACACGTGGAGCGCCGGGGCCTGGGGAGCTATCGTCCTGCAGAGTGGACTAGGCGTCTGCACACAAACCTAAAACAGGCGAACGGGCGGATAAACCAACGGGTGGAGACAGACGCATGTACGGACAGACGGACGGAGGGGCAGATGGACAGAGAGATGAATGGACAGGGGATGTGACAACCCCTGAGGACAGTAGGTAAGCCGGGCTGTGCTAGGCTCAGGAGGGTGTCCCGGGGCCGCCCCACGTGCACGAGTGGCCACAGAGCAGTGTCCCAAGTCCAGCCCAGGCTACCCCACCCACCCCTGCCCTGGTACGGCACACGAGTCTAGCACCTTCTTTGCATAACTGAGCGATTACAAGACGTGTACAGTACATGAGTTCAGATCTCAGCGTCCACACAGCCAGGCTCCGCTGCTGGCTTCTCGTCTACACAGCTGAGTGGACCCAGCAGAGACCCAGGTCCCCCAAGCTGAGTGGTTTCCAATAGATCCCTTTTGGACTGTGTGTGCAGGCCCTGCTCGGGGGCAAATCCTCTTGCTGGACTGGCCAGCCAGGGCTGTTCCAAATGACCAGTGTCGAGACAGCCCGGGGCACCTGCTTAAGCGCCTCAATCTCTGCAATAACGTCTGTTCTTCCGAGTTGTAAGCATAGCGGCGGCTCCTTATGATTGTTCCCCAGCCTAGCGTCCACACAGCAGGGGATCCAGCTGTTTTCGGGCAGGGGTCAGTGACGCTGGTCAATGCACAGGGCTGTGCGACCCCCTAGTTTCAGAACATCCGCGTCTCCCAGAAGGAGCCTCACCCAGTCAGGCCCTGCCTCTGCCCAGCCCAGCCCGGGGAGCCGCCCCTTCAGCTCTGAGAACAGTTATGCACTTGTGACTCATCTTTCAGGAACCTGTCTCCACGCAAGCCTTCTGGCCCTCGGCAGGTGAGGCCTGCGCTCCCGCCCCAGCCACCCGAGCCCAGGCTCAATGCATGCGTGACGCTGTTCCCAAAGCGTGCTGCACCAGGATGGGCCCCACGGGGCAGTTCCCTCCAAGGGTCGGCTGAGCCCAGAAAAACTACATTTCCCAGCATCCTCTGCATGAGATGTATCATGTGACTTCTTTCCAGCCAATGAGAAACGATGGGTGCAGCTCCTGGGATGGACCCTTCACAGGGAGGGGCTGTGGAGGGTGACCAGGAGCTGGCGTGGTCCCTCCCACACCTCCACAGCAAGGCCAGCTACCGGGGCCCATGGCACCTGTGCCCATCTGGCTCAAACCACGGTCACGCTGGGGCCAGAGCTCTGTCCCCAGCAACAGACCCTAGCTCAGATGGACAGGCACCTCCCGACACACGTCAGCTTACTCACGGCTCTGAGAAGTGGCTGCACTGCCCGTGAGCCAGATCCCAAACGCCTGTGCTTTTCATGGCTGCTCACGTAACAGCACGCATGTGAGCAAGCGCACACACACACACACACACACACGGGAGAAACTTGGGACTTCCCATCCGACACACGGAAATGCTGGACATAGGCAAAAAAAAAAAAAAAAAAAAAAAAGGGCTGGGGGGCTACTGATCTGCTGCGAGCCAGGGGAGGACCCAGAGCCGGGGTCCCGGGGGTCCTGCAGGCGGTGGTCCCACGCCCCCTCCCAGGAACACGCGTCAATCTGCAGCTCCTGGGGCGGCTGCCTTCCCCCTAGAGAGAAACCACGACCGTGCGCTCGCCTCCCGTGCCGCAGGATCTTCCCGACCCTAAGCAGAGTCCTGTGGTGGACATTCGGCCAGGGGGTATTCTGGACCTCGGCTGCCCGGCTTGCCCGCGGTGCGACAGTGAACCCAGTAGCCACTCTGCTTCTTGTGTTCAGTGTTGCGGCGGTACCCGGTAGGTGACGGTGACGCAGCTCTGTGTGCTGGGCGCTTTTGCTCTGAGCACGGTCAAGGTAGGTCGGCTCGGCCAAGCTGCGGTGTCCAGCAGGTTTAGCTAGGGGAGCGTGAAGCGGGTTTGTGGCTTTACTGCGGGTTTACCAGGACACAGCCAGGAACCCTGCAGGACGTCAGAGGGAGGCTTCGTGGTTGGCCCCATGTCTGTTTTATCTACACTTACCCACCTGCACCAAGCTGCCCCGTCCCACAGCCTCGGAGTCGAGCCGACGTGACCCGGGGGTGCAGAACCTAGCTCTTCTTTCCTCCTACAAGAGGGCTGTGTGCTCCGAGACTGACCCCTGCGTGGGAGGGAATGGTGACTTCAAGATACAGATCGCGGCTCTGAGCGGAGTGACCCGCGCCTCACCTCTAAGTGGGGGCAGCCTGTCAGTCCAGGGTAGCGAGGTGGCTCCGAGTTCACGTCTGCGTCTGGAGTCCCCCAGCTCGGGACAGTGCACCGCGGCCACACAGCACCGTCAGGGGCTCGGGTCCCTGAGAGCTTGTGAACAACAGCAGTGGCACCAGTCACACCCCAGGCTCGCCGGCTGGATGAAGAGCAGTGAGGTTCTGGAGAAGGGGGCCCACGGCCAGCCCTGCCCCCCAGCCCTCTCTCCCCTGGCTGCGAGCATAGGAGACATGGGAATGGAGTCCGTCCAACACGCAGGTACCACATGTTCAGACAGCAGTGCCCTGTAGCAGACGAGCCAGCCATGTGACCGTCACATGACAGGAGACCCGATGGCGGAGCAAACTCAGTGAGGAGGGACAGAGCATTGCCATGGAAACAACTAGGAGACTCCCACCCCAGCCCCGGCTGACCAGCCTGTGCTCCCCGGAGCCACGCGTGTGCCCCACGGGAACCCCACGTGTGTGCTCAACTAGAACCATGTGTGTGCTCCCCCAGAGCCACACATGTGCCCCACAGGAACCCCGCCTGTGCTCCAAGGGAACCCCACGTGTGCCCCACAGGAACCACGTGTGCTCCATGGAAACTGCATGTGTGTTCCCCCAGAACCATGCGTGCACTCCACGGGAACCCCACATGTGCTCCATGAAATCACGCGTGTGCTCCACAGGAACCACGCGTGTGCTCCCCTGGAACCCCACCCGTGCTCCCTGGGACCCTCCTGTGCCCCAATGGACCCACAGTGGTCAGAACAGCGACAGCCGCTGCCGGTAGAAGTGAGCAGAGAAGAGCAGCTGACTGGCGAGGATCTCCTCCGGCCGTGGGCGTGTCCATGTCTAGAGTATGAATGTTTACACGGGGAGATTAACCTGAAACTTCAACGCAAGTCCACCCGTGAGGTCCTCCCTCCAAACAAGGTGTCTTCGTCCAGTCTGACACACCCCCCCTGCACGCCGGGCCACTGCCCTTGCACAAATGCAGGTGCAGCGTCCAGTCTCCTCCGAGCCAGGTGCAGAGGGTGTGGGGCCCACACAGGCTCCAGCAGGAGGAAGCCGGGCAGGGGCGGGAACCACATCTGGGATCCCCAGGCCATGTCTGAAGGAGGCCAGGGGCAGGGAGAACACAGCACACACGTGTGTTCACACATGTGTGTCTCGTGTGTACATGTGCATGTGTATGTATGCATATGCATCCTTGCACTTGCACATGTGCACGTGTGTCCTCACAGGAGCGTGTCTGCAGGTGCACGCCTGTGTCCTCGTGTGCACACATGCACATATGTGTACATGTGTTCATGTGTGTGTGTGTTGGGGGTACTGGGCCAGTGCTCAGGGCCCTGGGACCGGAGGGCGCACCATTGCTGAGGAGCCGTGCTGTCACTCAGGAGCCCTGGGGCCCAGAGCCTGTCCTGGCGCCACCCTGCCCTGCTCACGGCCCTCGCTGGGCTCTCTAGGGGTCCACGGCATCAGGAAAGCAGCAGTGGGGAGGGCGACCCTTGCTGGTCAGTCTCCGTCTCGGCAGCCAGCCTGGCGAGGCCGTGGTGCCAGGTCTTGTTCAGACAAGTCCGGTGCTGCTGCGAAGGTCTTGGTGATGAGACCGACAATCAGCCGACTGGACTTTTCAATACCGCAGGTGACGCGCGAGGCTCCGGCTGAAGCCCCCCCGGAAGACAGAGCTCCCCAGCAAGGCGACGGACTTGAGACTCCAGCTCCAATGTCAGCTCCCCCCGGGTGTCGCCTGCCAGCCCTCCCTGCAGATCTGTGCCAGCACAACCATGTGAGCCGATTCTTAACTAAAGAGACCCACGTTTATGAGCCCTAGAGATCCGGATCTCACGGAGAGAGGGAGGCATAGAGAAGATGCAGAATCAGGGAGAGAGAGAGGAGGGAGAACGAGAGACGAGTGGGTGGGTAGGGTGGATGGAAGGAAGGATGTGTGGGTGGATGGGGAGGATGGATGGGTGGGTAGGGAGGATGGATGGGTGGGTGGAAGGAAGGATGGGTGGGTGGAAGGAAGGATGGGTATGGGTGGAGAAGCAGAAATAAACGGGTGGCAGATGCTTCCACGCAAGCTCCAGCTCTGCTATGAACCTTGGCATTTGCTGGAGACTCAGAGAGGAAGAGGAGAAACTGCAGCAAGACGGAGCTGGTGGACGAGACCCGAGGAGAGAGCACGGCCCTGTGGACTCCTGCGGCCGGGCAGCAGCTGGCCGCTCACCACCTGAAGGGACGACCTGCTTCCTGTGGGTCCTAGGACCCCACGGCGCCTGGCACACAGGAGGAAACCGACTGGTGCACAGACGACGGCTCCCCTCGGGCCTGGGCCTCTCCAGAGCGGAGCGTGGTGCACCCCTGTGGCTCCCCTCGTCTCCCCCTCGGGCCTGGTGTCTCCCACGAGGGCCTGGGTGCACACAGCGATGCAGCACGCTGGGGTTTTGTTCCACTGTCACAGTTCAGCGTCCCTCTGGGGCTGCACTTCCTGGGGGTGCACTAAGACTACGCTCTCCGTGGCGGCCAGGGGAGTGAGTGTCCCGCGGACAAGCTGCGATCACAGGAGTGCATTTTTGAAAACAGATTTTCCCCGGAAGTCTCCTGCAGCCACATGCTAAGGGCTGAGCAGTAAGGAGGCCTCACACGGGTCCCCTAAAACACCTGTGCACTCCTTGTCCCCAGCTGTCCTGCTGGCGAAGGAAGCCAGCACCAGGGAGACGTGGCGAGGCTGGGCTGCCAGGTGTCGGTGGGGGTGCAACCCCACAGAGCCTCCCTGGCCGTGGGCAGAGTGTGTTGGTGGAGGGCAGGGGCTGCAGACTCAGGGAGCCCGGGTGTGCAGCCACCCCCCCCCCCCCGGTGGTCCTAGGGCTGCCCCCGTCGCCTCCATGTTCCTCACCTCTTGGAAAATAACGCAAGTCAAGCCAGGTAACCCACCCGGACGTCCACCTGAGCCGTAACCCATCCGGGCGTCCACCTGAACCCCCTCTCGGGCACAGAATCTTGCAGCCCCCACGGTGCACATCCCCGTGGGGCAGTGAGCATAATCCTGCATGCTCACTCTATGCACACAGCTCACAGAACTTCTGTTTTTCATCAGTGGGGAAACTGAGGCACAGGGCTGGCATGTGGTTTGCTGCAGGCCACGGAGGAGGCAGGGCCTGAGCTGGCTGGACTGGCTCCATCCAAGCCGCGCCCGCACCCAGGGACTCAGTCATAAAAGCAGCCGTGAATTATCCGGTGACCGACGGGGACCGTGTTGGGGGCGAAGTCCATCTCCTTTACAACTGTCCTGACGCGTTTATGGATCTGGACCTGACGCCGGGAAGGGGAGGGGTAACCTGAGGTCTTCCGGCCGCCCTGGGCCCGAGGGACACCCCAGCCTGGGAGGGTTTGTAGGAAAAGCCGACCTTGGCTGCGCACACCGCCCCGGGCCCAGCCGGCTCTGAAGCTCGGCCTACAAAGCGGAGCGAAGCAGGCCCCGTGAACTCACAGGGTGCTCGGGCGCCCTGTGCCTGCCCCGCGGCTCCTGCACCCCTCGCCCCCCCAGGGAGGTCTCTGCCCCCGCGGCTCCTCTCTGGAGGTGGGGTGGCGGCGCCCTGCTGCTTAGAGAGGAAGCACCCACGCTTCTGGCCCGAGTTCGAATTCGAGGCTCGCCCTGGGCCAGAGGAAGGTGGGGCCGGGACGTGGAGGGAGCCGGGGCGGGGGGCGTTCCGACCCCTGACAGCCTCAGTCCACCCCAGAACGGCCTTGCTGATGGCAGCGGCCGCCCAGGCAGCTATTTATAGACCTGCATCTGGAAGTGATTGAGGGCAGAGGGGCGGCAGAGGCTGTCAGAGCCTGGCACCCACTCGGGTCCCCGCGGGAGACGTCAGGCGAAGTGTCAGGGAGACCTGGACGCAGCCGTCCCCCCACGCAGGTGATGCTGATTCGGAAAGACATTCTGAGCGGCCTGGGAGGACGCCACAGCTCAAGAGGCAATTACTGCAATTATTATGCAAGCTTTTAATCAGGGCCTGTCGGCTAATTACTTACAAATTGCAGAAAGACCTCCTCTCTGGAATGCGGGCTGGGGAGGGCAGGGAGGTGGCCTGGCCAGGCCCCTTGCCCGGGCCTTCTGCAAGGCTCAGATGTAGCAGGGCCCTGGGGGAAGGGAGGGGCGAGGGAGCCCCGGCCCAGGCTCCGGAGGCTGCAGCAGGCGCTCAGGAAGCCGAGCACCGAGCTGCACGGAGCAGAGCGACCGCCCTCGTCCTGCGCTGGGCAGGGGCTCATAGGGGCTTCCCATCGTGGCTGGAACACACCAACCCTCTTCCAGGCGGCCGTGCCTCCCCCTTCCCGAGGGCTGGCTTGAGTCCTCGCTCCCGGGACCACTCCAGGGCAGCACCGGGCAGCCTATTGGACACACCGGAGCCCCAGCCCAGAACCTGACTGGGTAGCACCTGAGCCCTGGCGCCGAGAGGCACAGAGAAACCACCACATGCTGCTGCCACACTCCTGGGATTTTTTTTCTTCTTTTTTTGTGGTTGCTGTTTTTAAATTTGAGGCATGGAGAGAGAGAGAGAGAGAGCTCCCATCCACGGGTTCACTCTCCCAAATGCCCCCAGTGGCCAGGACTGGGCCAGGCCAAAGCCAGAAACTCAATCCAAGTCTCCCCCATGAGCGGCTGGAACCCAATTACCTGGGCCAGCCCCACTGCCTCCCAGGGTGAGCGCGGGCAGGGAGCTGGAGTCAAGAGTGGGAGCAGGGGCCAAACCCAGGTACCCTCACCGCCCGGCGCCTGCTGCCCACAGCTCTGCTTGTGCACTGAGCACCACGTTCCTTCGTGTGCACCCACACAGCTGGGTTCTCTGCAGCCGCTGAAAACAACAGAAAACGCGCTGGCGCAGTGGCATCGTGGGTAAAGCCGCCACCTGCAGGACTGGCATCCCATGTGGGCGACGGTTCAAGTCCCAGCTGCTCCACTTCCCATCCAGCTCCTTGCTAATGCCCCTGGGAAAGCAGCGGAGGACAGCCCACGTGCCGGGGCCCCTGCACCCATGTGGGAGACCTGGAGGAAGGTCCTGGCTCCCGGCTTCAGCCTGGCCCAGCCCTGGCCAGCCATTTGAAAGCTCGCTCTCTCTTTTTCTTCTCTCCCTCTCCCTCTTTCTCCTCTTCTTCTTCCTCCTCCTCCCCCTCCCCTGTAACTCTGCCTTTCAAATAAATAAAAATAGATCTTTAAAAAAAACAAACAGGCCACCAGGCAGTGCACTGCCCAAGCCAGGAGCCCTGGCTGCCGCCAGCGGCGTGTCCCCAGTGCCAGCACTCGGAACGCAGCAGGCACTCGGAACGAGTTGGCCGAACGTGCGCCAGCGGAGACGTCTACGGCACGGTTGGGGCTCAGGGTCAGGTCCTGAGGTCGTGTCCCTGCTGTTCCTTACGGCGCCCCGGAGCTGCGGCGGTGAGTGCTCTCAGGGAAGCCGGCTCCCCAGGACGAGCCTGGATTACTCTGAAGCTTTGAGAAAGGAGACGACTTTGTGTCCTTCCCTCCCGGTCTGCGCTGCACGGCAGGGTCCAATCAGGTCCCGCGAACGGGGGACGCTGCTGTGGGACCCCGGGAGGGCAGGCAGCGGCGCGCTCCACTGCTGACCCTCAGGAGATTGGCAGCCTGAACTTCTGAACTTGAGCTGTGCTGAGAAGGACGGCAGGTCCACGGAAGGCCTGGACTGCCCTCCCCTCCTCCACACGCGTCCCCCGGCCAG
>CM027395.1:51736970-51781071 GCA_015711505.1 Sylvilagus bachmani
CTCACCCTGCACCCACAGTACCCAGCAGGAGGTACTCACCCTACACCCACAGTACCCAGCAGGAGGTACTCACCCTGCACCCACAGTACCCAGCAGGAGGTACTCACTCTGCAACCACAGTACCCAGCAGGAGGTACTCACCCTGCACGCACAGCACCAGCAGCAGGCCCTCACCCTGCATGCACAGTACCCAGCAGCAGGTCCTCACCCTGCGCACACAGCACCAGCAGCAGGCCCTCACCCTGCACCCTTAGCAGTGACAGATCCTGTCCAATGATCCTTCCCTTTGCACTCAGCGGCCTTCCAGGCATGCACTGGAAGACTCAGCTCCTTACAGTGACGTAGCAGGTCTACGATGTAGGTATTGTCCTTGTACCCATTTCACAGCAGGGAAAATCGAGACATTCCATGATGGAAGGGATGCGCTCTGCCACACACCCCTCCTGGGCTCCATTTCCTCCTTCAGAAAACGGGACAGTAAGAGCTACTCGGCTGCCTGACCGCAGGGAGCTGGGCTGTGTCGGCTCCCGGACCCTCAGGGCCTCAGCCGAGACCACGGTCACAGCCGGCGCTTGCAAAGCATCCGTGGAGGAGACACCGCATTTGTAATGGCTGAGATGCCACCTGTCCTGGGTCCAGGGCTGCCCACAACCACACCACAGTCACCGTTCCCGGCTTGCTCAGCCCTCAGAGTGAGCCCAGGGGTGCGGCTGCTGCTCGGCTGCAGGGGGGAGACTGAGGAACGAGGCCCAGGTCACCGAGGGACATGAGAACTCACACAGCCAGAGCTCGGAGCTCCGCTCACGTCCGCCTGCGAGACGGGGAAACGGCACGGCCCACGAGGGAGAGCCGCCCCTGCCCCGTCCACAGCAGCCCCACCCCAGGGCTGGCACCGCTGGGCACTCCTCCTGTCCCTCTCGTCCACGCGTGTGGTGACCGCAGACACCACGCAGTGGCTCAGACAGCACCTGTGGAAATCCAGGCAGTACCCAGGCCACGGTCCCTCCCCGCCCCCGCGCCTGGGACTCCTCCTGCTCCACGTGTGCCTCGAGCGTGCTCCGCCGAGAGCCTGGCCCGCCGAGAGCCTGGCCCGCAGAGAGCCTGGCCCGCAGAGAGCCTGGCCCGCAGAGAGCCTGGCCCGCAGAGAGCCTGGCCCGCAGAGAGCCTGCCCCGCCCGGGCCCCGCCCGGGCCCCGCCCTCAGTCCTCCCGCCTGCCCATTGCCTCGCCATGGCGCGGGCTGCTGGCCTCCCTGGCATCTCCATCTCAGAGGCCAGAAGCCAAAAAGACTTCGCTTCGGGGCCCCTGGGGTGTGCACAGGCTGAGGGCACGGGTCCTGGGGCTGCTGGACTTCAGGTTTCCCCGGCCTGATGGCCGCTTCCCGGTCCACACCCCAGCTTCCTCCTCCTGAGACATGGGGGGAAATCGCTGAGCACAGAGCGTGCACGGGACTACAGAGCCCCAGATTCGCATCCCTCGAACCCAGGACGCATCTTCTTGAGAGGGTCTCTCAGGGGTGACCAGTCACCGGGAGGGCACGCCGGAGGCCGGGCCACGGGCAGGCTGGGTGATCAGTCACCAGGAGGGCATGCCAGGGGAGGCCTGGCCATGGGCAGGGGTGACCAGTCACCTGGAGGCCACGCAGGGGGAGGCCCGGCCATGGGCAGGGGTGACCAGTCACCAGGAGGCCACGCCGGGGGAGGCCAGGTGACGAAGCCTCTGGGTACCAGCAGAGGCAGGAAGGAGAGGGATCCATCCCCAAGCGCCTTGGAGGGTGCAAGCCCTGCTGCCGTCTTGAGTTTGGCCCCAGGGCCTCCAGACCCTGGGAGACTGACGTTGTCTAAGCTCAGCCCGCGGTCACTGGTTACAGCATGGGAAACTGATCCCAGCTCAACACTCCCAGTTATCCCAGTTACTGCCAGTTCCAGGCCCCGTCACAGAAGCACCCACCCACCCAGCCAGGAAAGGAAGAGGAGCCCCCCACAGTCTCGGGGAGTCCCCCACGCCCAGGCCCCAGGCTGTGGTCGCTCCCGTGGGCCCCGCTCCCTGCGCACAGGCCACGGCGGCTCAGCGTGCAGCAGACCCCGCACGGGGCACCGCCCCCACACTGCACTGCTCTGCTGTTTGGGGAGCAGGACCTTGCTCACCCCCTCGAGCCCAGATGCAGACGTGCAGGGGTCAGGGGCCGGCGCTAATCAACTTAGCAGGACCACATACACTTGACCGGGCTGCAGGGTCGTTGGGAGACCCCGAGATGCCCCTGTGCTATTTTTAGCCCCAGGGCCACGTGGTGAGAGCACGGCTCCAGTGTGACTGGATGGCTGGGCCCAGCCGAAGACCATGGCGGGGGAGGCGCCGGGCGTGCGGCGGCCACTCCGCCGGGACAAGTGCTCCAGGGACGTGGCTGTGCGGCGTGAGCTGCGCGTGGCAGGAGACACGACGGCTGGAGCGCGGGGCCAGCGCCGGCTCCGGCTCCACGCTGGGGCACAGGCACCAGGTGGCGAGGCGGCGAGGCCACGAGGCAGTGCACCCACACAGCCTGGACAAGTGGCAACAAGGGGCGCAGAAGCAGGCCCTGGCCCCGCAGACCCCCGAGCTCCCTGGAAGCCACCTTTGAGGATAGCCAGGGGTCTTGTAGAATCAGAAATTGCACCCCTGGTGCGGGACATGGGGCGTGTGCAGGTGCAGGAGAGGCTACAGGGACCCCCGGGCCTCAGCTGCTGGAGGAGGAGAAACGAGACAGGCTCAGGCTCCCTGGGGCTTGTGAGCCACCCTGGCCACCGCAGCCAGGGTGGAGGCTGGGAGATGGCGTGTAACTGTCCACCAGGCCAAGAGGCAATGGAGAGGGTGGCCCCCAGGACGGCTGCAGGGGGAGTCTGAGGGAAAGGGAGGCAGGCGGGGGCCGGCCGGGTGCGCTGCGGGGCCCTGCCGCCGCCTCGGCGGTCAGCCTGCGGGGCTCTGGTGCTGACCACATGGAGACGGGGCTCCGAGGGCCTCCACGGGCCCCGTGCAGGATTAGTATTTACTACACCCCGGATTCGCTGGCAGCAGGCGCGGCTTCTGTGGAGACGCCGGCGGAGCCAGGAAAACTGAACATTCTTCTTACTGCTCCGTGGACCCCGGCTGGACCGCTGCCCTCTGCCTCCCACGTGGGCCGCAGCCCTGTCTTCCTAAGCTTTTTAAACCTTTCGTCAGAGGCAAATGACACAGAGCAATCGCAAGTCCCTTCAGCTCTGCTCCCTTAGACCCTGGGCCTGAGGCTGACGGCAGCAGCAAGGGCCGGGGGCGGTCCAGCCACTGTCGCACTCGGCCTTCTGAGGACACACTGGACGCCCCTGGCCAAGACGCGCCTCCCGGCACAGCGAGAGGGGACCCTGCTGCACAGTCACAGTTCACGGCGCACCCCTAGCCGGAGCCCCCACCACCCCCAGCTCCGCAGCCGGCTCCCGCCGCGTACCATGCACAACCTGTGTGGCCGCACAGGCCAGCCCCCTGCAGGCACCGGGGAGAACGCACTTGGCCCTAGTGGCCCATTGAGAAGGGTTGTGGCTTTCTGCCCCGAGCGTTCCCTGAGTGTTCGACAGTTTTCCCACCCGAGGTGGCCTGCAAACCTCATCAGGCCCAGCTCCAAGTACATGGTGGCCATGACACTGTTAACAAGGTGGCCATGACCAGTCGCCACACCGAGACTCCGTGAAGCTGGGCCGAGGGCACAGGGCCACCCCCAGCCCGCCGTGTCTCTCCTCCCCAGGGCTCAGCTACCACTGGCAACCTGCTGCCAACCCAGACTGCAGAGCGGGGGCCCAGGGGGCGGCAGTCCCCACGCCCACAGAGCACGTGGGCAAATTCCCTGCTCAGGACCCGCATGGGATGCTGCCATCAGAGGTGGCGGTGTGACCTGCTCCATGGCGCCGCCCCCCGGTCCCATGCCAGATTCTTGCTGCTTACCAGCTGAGATTCTTCTAGAACAAGCCCCCACGCCCACTCGCTGAGCACCGACCCTCAGAGTCCCTGCCGTGTGCCCTCGGCTGTGAGAGGGATGATAGTCCAAGTCTCCGATCCTGGGGCCTCACTTTTTGGCTGCAGAGTCGATGAACGAGTCACAAACCCGGGGGCTGTCCCTGTGGGAGGCACTGTGAGAATGCCGTGGGGGCCTGGGTGACAGGGGGTGGAGCGGCACCTTGAGGTCTCGCTGCCAGGCCTGAACAGACGAGAGGCACGGGCCAGCCCACGCGGCTTTCACTTCTCCGTCACGGGGAGAGGAATGTGACACAGAACTCACACTTGACAGGGATGCTGAGCGCCTCCCCCCAGGCCCACAGCACCTGGGCCCTGGGTGATGGGCGCTGCAGCTCAGTGCAGTGGTGGCAGCCACCCCCGTACCCTCAACCCCTGCGACCGCCCAGCGACTGTCCCTCCAGACCCACGTCCTGGGCACTTCCTGGAGACGGAGCTGCAGCGCGTGGGCTGCCACAGCCACTTCCCTCCCGCAGCACCCGTGTGCAAGGCTCACCACGAGGGAGCAGGCGCCGGGGCCTAGGCCTTTCCCTTGGCCAAGCGGCGTCCACCGAGGCACATTCCAGCAACCTCAGCACAGAGCAGCGGATCCCACGTTCACGCGGAATGCCAACGACCCAAGTAACCACGACACCGGGAAAAAGAAGGCGGGAGACTCCCTCCCCGACTTCCAAAGCGCATGGAAAACACGTATTATGGCCAAACTACTCATGTGGCTTTTTATTTTACACCAGAATAAACTTACCTTTTAATGCCACCGTGTGCAAGTGCCGGTCCCACGGTCCGCCCACCCGTCAGCGTTCACCGAGCCGGGACTGGCGCGCTGAGCGAGACGGCGGACCCTCAAGCCCCAGCCGCCGGCCCGTCTTCCCTCAGAACTTCCCCAGCACCACGGAGGTAAAGACCAAGGAGGTGAGAGCCTCTGCGAGGTGGCCCCCAGTGTGCCCAGAGACAGAGGTGATGAGGGGTGGCCGTGAGGTGACCCCCCAGGAGCCATGCCCCGTCGTCTCCCTCCCCACGGTGGGGATGGCCTTCAGCGCCCGGCCCACAGCAGCAGGGAGCACCGTGGAAGCGTGGGCAGGGCCACACCAAACCGCGGTGAGCCAGTGGCTCCGCGACGCCATCTCGGGCCCCCCTTTCCAGACAAAGACTTCATTCTGCGCCAGCCCCTCCCCCACAGGAAGTCGCACTTTGATCCCCCGGCTGCATTCCCCGGGGGCTCACGGAGGGTGACTGCTGTCAGGCTGACGAGCGTCCGGTCCAGGGAGGGTCCTCTCCCGGAGCCGCTCCAACGGCACTGCCGGTGACAGGCCTTTGACTAACGGCGTGTAAGAAACTCGACTGTGGCGCGGCCGACCAGCTGACACCCTGGTGAGCGACAGGCAGGAGCCTGCCTGGACCTGGGCACCCGCAGCCCACCCACTGGAAGCCCCTGGCACAGCCGATGTGTCTCTCGCAGTGGCACAGCGGTTGCCCCTGGAGCAGCCGGCACGGATCCACCTGAGCGAGGCCCAGCAAACGCCGGAGCCCTGGGGTGGGGCGCTCCCACTGCAGGAGCACCCCAGAGGCACAGGAGACCCAGAGGCGGAGCAATGGGAGGGGCCGACCTGCACGGATGGGAGTGGGGGCAGCCGCGGGGGACCACCACACACACAGCGCAAAGCCCCGCCCCGTCACCTGGGCCCTGACCCCCCAGACCCACACGCCAGCCACCATGGCTGCAGATGCCTCCTCCACCCACCCCCTGGACATAGGTGGGTGTCCACCCCACCCCCTGGACACAAGCGGGTTTCACTGCCCACGGCCAGCCCGGGGCAAGGCCAGACTCCAAGACCCCCAGCACAGCCTCTGCTACCCACCAGAGACACAGGTATCTCTGGAGCCCCACAGGTGAGGCTGCCGTGACCTCAGCCTCAGGAATGGGATGCACCTGGCGGCCTGTGGGGAGGCAGAAGGGGCGCCCCCTTCCATCAGTCTTGTAGCCAGGAGTCACTCGCAGCCCTGGGTCAGACTGTCTGTGAAGGGTCCCTCCCCCAACACCGCCCCACCTTGCTCTCAGGGGAGCCAACGCGGGAAGCCTCGGGACCAGGGACCAGGGGGTCCTTTGCCCTCACTGCAAGGCCCCCCCGTCCCAGAGCTGTGGGGACAACAGTGATGGCCGTTCTCCTGTGCTACAGCTGCAGGAGATGGGGCGGCTCTGGCAACCTGGGCCCAAGCCCACGGCCTCAGGTCTCCAGGTGGGGAGCCCACCCCACGTCACAGGCCCAGGACAACCGGGTAGGTAAGGGGCTGACACCCAGTCCCCCACTTTAGGAGGACAGAGCGAAACTGTCACGGCCTGTCCTCGACACACGAGGCCACGTCCCGGAAGAACCCTGAGTCAACAGCACATTTCATACCCTGACCCACCAAGGACTGAGCCCCGCGTGGCCCCGCGGGAGCGCCATGCGCAGCGGGAGCGGGTCTCACCGCCCACGGCCAGCCCGGGGCGAGGCCAGACTCCAAGACCCCCAGCACAGCCTCTGCTACCCGCCTCTCACTCCTGTGCTGTCCTAAAGCCAGCTGAGCCATCGTGTGTCAGGACCTGCCTGTGGCAGGAAGTGGGGGAGGGGGCCGCGGCTGCCCGCCTCCTCGTGGGAACACCGGGCAGCGGGCAGGCTCAGCCCGAGCCCAGGAGTCGGAACAGGAATGGGAGGAGGTGCAGGGAAGAGCGCGGGCACTCGGTCAGACACGCCTGGCCGGGCCCTGGCTCTGCGACTCACCGTGGGTCCTCGGACGAGGCGCGTGGGCACTGGGTCGGACACACTGTGGGTCCTCCGACGAGGTGCGTGGGCGCTGGGTCGGACACGCCTGGCCTGGCTCAGGCCCCAGGACTCACCGTGGGTTCCTCGGAGGAGGCGCCACTTCCCGGGGCCTCTGCAGTGCAGGTCTGCACCTTGCCTGCCTAAGGCCGGGCAATCAGCCAGAGCCAGAGCCGATGGGCTGAGGCTGTGTGTTCTCTGAGGGGCGTGGCTCACGGGGAGCGCTCAGGTGAGGTTAGGAATCCTCCCACGAGGCACCAGCGTGTGCAGCATGAGGTGAGGCCGCCGCCCACGGCACCGGCCTTCCAATGGGGCACCGGTTAGGGTCCCGGCTGCTCCTCTTCCCATCTGGCTCCCTTCTAATGCCCCTGGGAAAGCAGTGGAAGGTGACCCAAGTGCTTGGGCCCCTGCACCTACGTGGGAGACCTGGAAGAAGCTCCTGGCTTCCCCCTGGTCTGGCCCTGGTGGTTGGAGCCATTTGGGGAGTGAACCAGTGGATTGAAGATCTGCCCTTCTGCAACTCTCTGCCTTTCACATAAATAAATGCTGGGGGGGGGGGAGGGAGAGGGAGGGAGACCCTCTGATGAGCACCGTGGTTGTCTTCCCTGTGAGCTCGTGTCCAGAGCAGGGACACGGTGGGACCAGACTTCACTAGGTCTTTCTTCCCATATCTTCTATCACAAACGCCCGTGCCAGGTAGACATCAATGTGAAATACTGCTGAGCTACAATTTCCTCTAAATGTATCAGTCTACCACAAGGAGCCACGAGCTTCTCATTGTATCTTTTCCTGGGCCTTTTCATCACAAAAATAAATACAAAACAAACAAAAAACCTGCTGTTATGGTCTCACATAATTTGCTGCGCGGGAGAAAAACCTGAGATTTCAGAATTCTGATCTGTTGTTCCCGAAGCCCCAGGATCGCCGTGGGGCCCTGGCGGGTGAGCAGGTGGGCGCGGGGCCCAGCACAGGGAAGGCGCGGCGAGACCGGGCCCCACAGCTGGCTCCTGTGGTTTGATTCTGAAGACTTAAGGCAAGACTGGGCGGCGTTTGGGTCCAGAGGATCCTTGTTACCCCTCAAGCCCGGCCTCGACCGGGAGCTCCCAGACACAGATGCGCTGCTGGACGCCGGGGGCTGGGGGGCGGGTGCGGGGGGCGTGTCCCTAGGCCACTAAGGCGGTGGCAGGCTGGGCGGGCGTCTGGGGCTTGCTGCGTCCCGGTTCCACTTGGGGTGAGGCGGGTTCCGGATTCACTACCTGGCGCTGCCGACCGCTGAGTCGAGGTTTCCTGAGTCAGCGAGACGCCGGGTAGCGCCGGTCATGACACGGCCGTCGGCCGTTGGGGAAGTCCTGGGTGCTGTCAGGGTGTGGCCGAGGCAGCCGCCCTCATGCCCTGCTCTGGGGTTCCCGCGCCTGGCGGGGGGGCAGCTGGACGTCGCCCTCAGCAGGTCAGCCTGGGAGCTGCGCTGTCTGTCCTTTTCCTAGCAATGGCACAGAGGTCAGAGCTGGGAACGTGCTCCGGGCCACACAGCTGAGGAACAGCGGAGCCAGAGCAGAGCCCGTGTGCGGGGGACTCTGAGCGCACGGCGAGCTGGCCCGGGTGGGAGCCTGTCCCTCCTTCCCCCACGCTGCCACCCGGGGCCAGGACTCGAGCCTGACCCTGGAGGCCGCTGGCCCGGGCTGGGTGTGGTCTGTGGGTCAAGGGCAGCCTCGGGAGCTGGTTCGGGCCCCTTCCCTCTGCTGCCTATCCAGCCAAGCCACTGGGTCCTAACGGAGATGTCACCTCCTGCAGGGAGCTCCTCCGGACTCCGCGGCTGGGCCACGCCTCAGGAAGCTAAATGGAGAAGGGGCAAACGGCCCAGCAACCCCGCCCCCGGGCAAGCGCCCGAGAGAACGGGATGCAGGCAGCACAGGAGCTCGCAGGAGCGTATTCATGACCACAAAAACGGGTGCCAGCCCGCGTGTCCACGGGCAGCCCGCCCAGCAACCGCAGCTCACCGTGCGATGGAATACTACTCAGCTCTGAAAAGGAGCGGCGCCGTACGCACAGACGGGCCTTGGGAATACCACGCTAACTGAAAGGCAGCGAACACGGGCTCCACACACACAACGACATCCCAGAGGAGCCGTGCCAGGGCCACGGAGAGCGGGGAGGGGTCACACGTCTGCAGCAGACCGCGTACCGGTCACCGCCGCCAAACGAGCGGCCCCAGGAGACTCGGATTTGAAAACGCTTTAGAGGAAAAGACAGGACGTTTGCCAGCCAGGCAAGAAGAGCACGGGACTCCGAGAGGAGCCGGACCGGCCTGAGACCACGGCAGCACCGTCATGCAGAGGGAACAGCAGCGAGCTTATGAAGTTGAAGAAAGAAAGTCAGGGCCGGGCGCACGCCGCACTCTTTCTGACAGAGGGCAGGTGAATGGGCCGCAGCCTCACGCACTCGGGGAAGACGGAGCGGGCGGCTGGGAGCTGGCTGCCGGCACCACGCTGCTGCAGGCCTGGGGGCAGCACAGGGAGGCAGCACCGGCATGCACCGAGCACAATCCAGCTGTGCGGGGGCTGCTGATTGGCAGTGGCAATATTAGTGTTGCCATTTTCAGATTTTTGTCGTGCAAAGTTGGCCGAAGCGAATTAGCAATTATGGAATATTCTACTGCTGTCAACTCCTATTTCCACGACAACCAGAATTCTCAGCGTTGGAAAAACAAAGGATCTGTGGAGGAAACACAGAGATCGAGGGAAAACTCCGTGGCCCTGGCCTGGAACAGGAACCGTCAGTGTGGGCTCGGGCGGCGCCATCTGGGAAACAGCCCCGCGTGCACCAACCCAGGAGCCAGGAAGGTTCCAGACCCGGAGAGGAAGTGCTGGAGGTGAGCCTGCAGCGAGGGCCACCGCCCTCAGGGGCCACAGGGCGGCGGGGGAGGACCCAGGCCACACTGCCCGCTGCCCAGGGAACGACGCGACCGCAACGGTGTCTCATTAACCACATCCCGATCTTCAAGTTCACGGCAATTGGAAAGCACGAGACGCAGGTGTTTGTCTTTAGACGAGGTGGAGTGGGGGGCTCAATGCATCATCCTGGGAACTGAGCAGCTGGGGCCGACGACGCCCCTCCCTTCCCGAGGGAGCCTGCACCGGGCACCCCTCTCTGCCTAAGCCTCGCCAGCTGACGAGTGACAACAAAACCGCGGCCCTGGGGTGTCACTGTTTTGCAGTTCCCACTGGGAAGACTAAGGCCTGAACAGCTGCTGACATCAAAAACCAGGAAAGAGAGAGAGAGAGAGAGAGAGAGAGAGAACTGTTCAATCACCAGAGAGGAAATGAAACCTCTGCCATGAATCTGAAAAATCTCTTCCCATTTTCCTAACAGTCGCCCACCGAGCATGAATTGCAAAGTCGTGCTTATTCCTGCCTCTCGCGGCCAGAGCAGCTCCATCGTCCTTTACGTCTATTTTTGGTTTGGATCCTTGAGGCAACGAACATTCCTTTCCAGGAAGCAGGTCTATGAAAATAACACCAGCTTGTGTGCGAAATGCAAAGCGAGTGGGAGCCGGCCGGGGCTGCTCCCGCCGTGAGAGAGGCGCCGGCGTCCTCGCCCGCCTTCCCAGCACCTGTGGGTCCGCAGGAGAACCAGCGCTGCAGGAAGAGGCCCCTGCCCTAATCAGATTTTACCTGGCTTATTAGTCAATCTCGTTGGCCGACCTAATGAGAAACAAAAGTCATGTGATGCAAGCGTCCCCGGCGATCGAATGTGGACTAAATTTATACAGCAGACGGCCTGAAATTTTCCCTCTGCAGCAGCAGAACTGAAATCCAGTGGAAACAGGAATTGCTAAAAATGGCCTCAGACCCAGGCAGGGGGACCTTTTTACATTCAGGATGTGGCTCGTTCCAGAGAGCACACGGAGTGTGGGCACTTAAAGCGCCAGCGCCGCGGTGCAGCTCCGGTGCCGGCTCGCAGCACAGGGACTCGGGATCGAAGAGGGTCGGCACCATCCTTCACTGTCGGGCAAACCCAGCACAAGAGTTAAGAGACCTGGGGCCGGCGCTGTGCAGTGGCCAGTAAAGCCGCCACCTGTGATGCCGGCATCCCATATGGGCACCGGGGCAAGTCCCGGCTGCTCCACTTCTGATCCAGCTCCCTGCTGTGGCCTGGGAAAGCAGCAGACGGCCCAAGCGCTTGGGCCCCTGCACCCACGTGGGAGACCTGGAAGAAGCTCCTGGCTCCTGGCTTCAGATCGGCGCCATTGTGACCATTTGGGGAGTGAACCAGCAGGTGGAAGATCTCTCTCTCTCTCTCACTTGCTCTCCCTCTCTCTCTGTGACTCTGACTTGCAAATAAATAAATAAATCGTAAAATAAAAAAATAAGTTAAGGGAACCTACCTGAGGTTCCTCAGAAAGTGATGGGCAGAGGGTCCAAGCTTTGAGCCAAGACAGCTGGACCCTGGCATTCCCACAGCTTCTCCCATTAAAAAAAAAAAAAAAAAACCGAGAGGGATGAAGGATGGAATAACTAAGAAAAGAAAAACCTTCCCAGAGAGATGCAGGGATGCCCAGCGACACCAGCTGAAACTTGAGCCTGTTCCGGCCGGCTCTTCCGGCTGCCTTTGTCACCGTGCTCGATTCTACCATGAACCCACGCCCAGTGGCTGAGGTTCTCCTCATTTCCCAAAGAGGGGCACGGCTGTAAAAGCAAGGAGCCCACGTTCGGGGCGGGGCGCACGGTGCCCACAGGTATCCGGGAGCAGCATGGCTGCTGTTTGGAACTTGAAGTAACTGGGCTGACACATGCCGGAAGCACCTGCTGAGCTGTGTTCCAGATCTGTGGCCCAAGGAGCGGCATCACCATGGTCTCATTTGACCAGAAAGACTGCCTGAGGCAGAAGGGGGCGTCCAGGTCCAAGCTAGGACCCTCAGGGGGAGCCACACTCACAACCCATCTTTCGACTCCAAGCCTGACGATGCTTCCGCTGCCGGGAGCCACCCCTCTGCCAAGTTTCTGGGCCAAAGTCCTCCAGGCATTCTCGTCCTACAGACAGAAAGGATGCCCACTGTCTGCCCCCGTGCCTGGGTGCCCTGGGCCCTCTCACTGCAGGAGGCTCTGAAGCCCCGGGCACCCCAAGGGCGGGGCCAACCCAGTGACTTCTTCCTGGAAGGCAGCATCAGTGTGGAGACCACGGAAGCCGCTGCATGGACAGCCACACACAGACAGCCACGTGTGGAAGCCAGCACACGGAAGGCCACACGTGGATGGCCACACGTGAGAGTCAGCGCCTAAGGGCCCACACACAGATGGTCACACAGCCCTCCTACCCTCACCCTGCCCACCAACAGGTGCCCCCAACCGGCCTGACTTTGCCAGATCCACTGCCACACCCGGCCTGCCAGCAAGGGCGGGTGAAACCCGCGCCACCCTCCCCGCCCCGTGGAAGACGCCTGCAGATTCCCATGCGGTCTTGGGTGGGAGAGGGGGAGCTCCTGTTGCTGAGACTGAACGGCAGCTGGCGTGCGGAAGTCGGCACGTGGACAGCCACTCACGGACGGCCGTGGCTCTGCTTCCCTGGATGCACGCGATGCCCCACGCAGGCTCCCTGGGGTCTGAATGCTCAGCTCCTCCTGGGGCTCCGTCTGCCCCCGGCATCACCCTCGTTCTTGTTTTCAGTGCAGGCTGGGACTTGCCTGAGAGGGCTGTTTGTTGGTTTCCTAAAACCCAGGGTAGGCCTGGCCTCGGGCCTGGGCTCAGGGGTGCAGCAGAGACGCCAGGACTCTACTCTCCCACCATCTGTCTCAGCTCTGACTCCATTTTGTCCTTGGCAGCACAGCTCATCTTCATCCATAAACCTGGAGCCGCAGAGCAGAGGGCACAGCTGTCCCCACGGTCCTGGGGCAGGCTGGGGAGGCCAGAGGCTGGCTTGGGCTGGCCCCCCGTGCTCTCTGGCTCTGCTACCACGGAAGGGGACAGAGCCGCAAGGGACCCATGTGAGGCCCTCGCATTCCTGGGGGATGAAGAGCTGGCTCTCCGGGGGAAGTGACACCAAACAAGCGCCCCCCTCAGTCACTGCTCAGCACAGCCCAGGGGCCCTGTCTGAGACCAGGCAGACAGAATCAGCCCCCAGTCAGGACACGTCCAGGGCCTTCCAGGATGCCTGCCCATGGCCGTGGAGGGACGGTCTTCCAGGCCCCTGGGGAGGCAGAGGAGGGCACTCGCGGGTTTGGGGCCACCAGCAGGGGCACCTGTGTTATCCCTGGCGACAGGAAGAGGACCCTGGAGGAGAGCAAAGGGCCCCAGCTCACCCAAGAGCAGAGCTCCCCCGGGAGTCGTCCGTCCCCACAGCCTCGGGCAGAAAGAAGACTGCTGTGGCTCCCAGGGATGGGGTGCAGGGGAGGCGCGGGAGGGGCCGTCTCCACACACCTGTGCTCCACAGGTGCCACGGCTGCCTCTCGGCGCAACACAGCTCCAGCCTGGGACACAAAGCTGCCCACAGTGCCCTGGAGCTGGGAGGCTCTGCCCGGCCCCTCCGTCCACCTCGGCACAGCCACCGGCTCCTACAGAGCTGCACCTCTCCCAGCTCCAGCCCAAACACTGGTGGGAAAAGCCGAGAAACCACAGCTCTCGCGATCCCCCCACTCTTAGGTCTCGCGCCCCCACCTACAGTCACCCCACTCCAGCCACAGGGACCCCGTCTCCCCGTCCCAGCCCTGAGACTTCCTCCTGGTCCACACTGGGCACAGGTGCAGGTGTCTGGAGCGCACCCTCTGGTCCCCAAAGACACCCAGAGAGACACGCCCAGGCTGCCCTTCCGGACACCCACCCCGGTCCCTCCCCCAAGGTGTGGGTGCCTGGCTCAAACTCTGCTCCAGGAAGTCCCACAGGGGTGAGTACAACTGCCCGGACCCCTGGACCCACGCAGGGGCTCAGCCTCACCTCGTGAGACTCAGGCCTTGTCCTGTAACCCAATGGGCTGGGCCGCGTGGTGGGCAGCCCCTGTGGCCCAGGCCCTGTGTCCCGTGTCAGAGGTCCTGGCTCCCACAGGGCAGGGCCAGAGGTTCACAGGGCGCTAGCTAAACCCCTGTGGCCAGAGTCACAGGAGCGAGCATCAGCCGGGCAAGCAGCTGCCCCTCTCCCGGGCGGCCTGGGAGGCAGGATGGCCGCCCGAGGCCGGGGGAACCTGCGGCTGCCTGGCGGGAACCCACCCGCCCCTGCCTGGCTGCCGCTGGTGACTCCGGGTGACGGAGGAAGGGCCCTGGCCCTGCAGAGCGAGGCCAGGGGCAGGGGTCACAGGCCCGGCATTTTTTGGGCAGTGATGTCAGAGCGGAGTGGGCAGAGACCACCCTCGGAGGAAGAAACCAGTCACAGGAAGCACTGCGGGGGCCGGGGTGTGGCAGGGCCGGGGCCAGCAGCCCCTCCGCTCGGCGAACTGGACAAAGTCAGGACTGGAACAGTATCTGGGCGTGCGTGGAGAGGCCGCCCCTGGCGTGGGCCCCTGGCTGGGCAGGAAACACGTGCTTGCCCTCCATCCCCGCCGTCGCGCTCCAGAAGGTCCTGTTTCACTCCCGCTGTGCGCACAGGGAGGCCGAGGCCGGCACAGGCCACCCGGCTGCCCCAACGTCTCTCACGCCACAGAACCCGAGCCAGAACTCAAACCCAGGCTGTCTCCAGACGAGCAGAGCCGCCGGAGGGGGACGGGTGATGGTTCCATGGAGGGGCCCCTCCCTCCGCGACAGAGGTCAAGGGCGGGCTCCCTGGCCCTGACGCCAGGAGGTGCAGCAGCCGAGCCCCCTTCGTTCTGTGCTGCCCCTCCCCTGCCTGCTCCCCCCCCCTCCCTCCCCAGCCCTCCTGCCCTCTCCCTGCCCACCAACAGGTGCCCCCAACCGGCCTGACTTTGCCAGATCCACTGCCACACCCAGCCTGCCAGCAAGGGCGGGTGAAACCCGCGCCACCCTCCCCGCCCCGTGGAAGACGCCTGCAGATTCCCGTGCGGTCTTGGGTGGGAGAGGGGGAGCTCCTGTTGCTGAGACTGAACGGCTGCTGGCAGACAGCACCCCCAAAGCGGGTCACCTACCCAGACACCTGGTCTCACCACCCACCGGGTCACCAACAAGACGCTCGCACACCTGCAGAAGCGAGGCCGAAGCCTTCGTCCCACTGCGAAGCCAAACATTTCTGCTCTGACCAGGTGGAAAATCTGCTCACTCGAAAGGTCAAATCCAGTTTAATTTTATGCCCCTTTGTCAAGAATACTCTCTTTAAAAAGAAAAAAAACAAAACAAAACTCATGCTTCTTTCCAACTTTTCAGAAGTTAATTCATGTGGAAAGAAGAAAACCAGATGAAGACAAAATCTCAAACACTAAATTCAGACGCAGGATCAAGGGCTTTTACTCCCAAGCCCGAGAGGTCGTGTGGACCTTCAGCCGTTTCTAGGATGGTCAACACGGGCATCACCAGACACGGCTGTGTTGTGGACCAGGCCGGCACAGAACCTGCCCCTAGAGAAACCGCATCCTTGTCTCCTGGAGACCAACGGGGCCCCTTTCCCAGCACCCACCTGCCACGTCAACATGGCTCCAACATGGCTCCCCCTCCCCCACGCACACCTGCACGGGCACCCGGGGAAGAGCATCACAGACGATGCGCCACCTAACTGCGCCTGGAGCCCCGCAGACCCCAGCAGCGTGGAGGAACCCACTCGCGGCCCCGCATGCACAGACTCGCTCGGGAAGAAAGGGGAGTCTGGTGATTGTCTGAGCCCACAGAGGAGCCTCACAAACGGGTGCACCTGCAGGATGGACGTGGACTGTGGGGAGGTGCCAGTAAGTGAGGTCCTGGGCTGTGGCAGAATGAACAGAAAGCTCATGAAACTTGAGCACCCTGGGAAAAACAACTCCACGTCCAACACGTTTGGGAGACACTGCGTGCTCTCAGACAGGGGCCGGCAAGCCACAGCCCTCCAGCCCAGAACGGCCCACCACTTGCTTTTGTAAACAAAGTTTTATCAAGACGCAGCCGTGCTCATTCAGGGCCATGCGGTCGGAGGCTGCTTTCGGGCTCCACGGCCGTGCTGGGTGCCTGAGAGACCCCGAGACTGCGAGCCCAAGGCCCTCACAGGTGCTGCTTCTGGACTCTGCTCTGTGCTAGGTACTGGGAGACTCACACAGCGCACCAGCACCCCAGGGCCCCGGAAAGCCTGCGCCCAGGAAATTGGCTCCCCCAATCCTTAGAGAAACGTCTCCAAGGCTGGGCCGTGCATGGCTCCTTCTCCGGGAAGCACCCCCTGGCTGGGCTTGGTGAGTGACAGGAGGGAGACACTAAAACAGGGGGGCCCAGGACAACGCGCGCAGCTCCGGCCCCACATGCCCCGGCGCAGGGACGCCCTGACACTTCCTCGGCCACACAGCCTCACGAAACACATCACCGGGTCGGAGAAGAGAAACGGATGGATCCCAAAGGGTCCGACTGCTTCCAGCACAGACAGCTCCGGCACAGGGCGGGGTCTGTGGAAACGCGAGGGGAAGGCAGACCCCGCCAGCCCACCTGAACCGCGGCCGGCCCAGGTCCACCCGCAGAGTCCCCGCGCCTTTAAGTGACGTCATCAGGGCCCTCACAGCACACGACTGGTGCCCTCATTGGAAGACGAGAGGACACAGAGCTGCCCAGAGGGAGAAGTCGGAGGCCCCAGGAGGAAACGGCCCCGCGCCCACCCGGACAGGACGTCAGCCTGCAGGAGAGGACCGCGCTGTGCCGGGGAAGCCGCCCATGCTGCTTTTCGGCAGGGGCCCACGGGACATGCTGGATACAGCACAGAAGGTTCGTGCCTGCACCTGGACCCGAGCTCCAGGATCAAGCCCTGGCTTAGCTGTACAGCGTGGGCCACGCGTCCCTCCTGGACTCTTCCTCCATGTGGGCCTTCCTCCCGGGCTGCGTGCGATCAGGCTGGGCAGGCGCTTCCCTGAAGCTCGTGGCAATGCGAGTTATGAAACAGCCATGCACGGATCCCGGAATGTTTTGCACCAAAATAAAGTCGTCTTTCCATGACCTTTTGGAAGTGCCTTCAACACAGCAGGTGCACAGAGGGCCCCCGGCGAGTGCTACCCCCAATGGGCGCGTCCTCCAGCATTGGGCGATGTCAGTGGGGGACCCCCCTTCGGCTCACCCAGCACTGGTAACACAGCCAAGCTGCAGGGACACTCAGCCCTGGGGGGGGGGCATGGAAACAGGTTCCTTGGCGTCAGGAAAACCTGAGGTGGAGCCGTGGAGACGGCGGGCACCGTTCCCAGGGAGGGCTCTGCACCCTGCACGTGGACACCCACACCTCATGCATCCCGAGCCCCGCACGCAGGAGCAGTTGACAGGGCCGGGGGCTGAACGACAGCGCCTGGCCTACCCCCCCCCCCCCCGGCCACCTCCGTGCCTGGGGGAAGGAGGTCCCAGGGCTAGAATGAGTCTCTCCAGAGATTCCGCGAGGTAAAATCCTCATGATGCCAAGTCAAGGATCCTGTTGACTCTCTCAGATGTCTGGTTTTGCTGAGAAGAGAACTGAGCAAAGTGAGGGTGGCACGTGGTTTTTCTGAGTCCACACCTGGGAGATTTTGCCGCGGGTGGACTGTGGGCAGCCGTGGCTCCAGGCCACGGTGGGGGAGGGCAGCCGCCTACTGCTTATACACCGGGCAGCAGCAACTTTTTCCACCCAAAGGATTTAAGGCATTCCAACTCCCAAGGAACACAAAATCCTCATTTAGATTCCGGGCACACAACACAGACCCCACAGGGACGGGCACGGAGACGGGCAGGGCGCCGCGGCACCAGGCGGCCGGGAGAGCTGAGCCCGGCACCGGGCAGAGGACAGACCCAGCACGGACGTTCTCAGATGCGCACTCGGGGGGGCGCCTCAGGAGAGGCCAAGACAGGACTGAAGGCTTTACGACAGACACCCCAGGGAGGCTGAGCGCACCGGGGACAGCCAGCACGGCGCCGGATAAAGCTGTGTCCACTCCTCCCCCGGGCAGTGGGGGCGGCACCGGATACACCGACGTGTGCTCCGCCAGCCCACGGCGGGCACCCGGGGAGTGACGGCTCCCGTCATGCTGCTGTCGCAGAACAAGCCCCTCGCTGTCCAGAGGGAGCCGCTTTCTGAGCCCGGAAGCAACCAGCACTGCTTTACCGCGCCCCTCGTCAGCCAGAATCCCTCCAGGAAGGGGGGCCGAGCGTGGTGATGGCAAAAGCAGCGGCCACGCCCCCAGACAGGCCCCCGGCGTGGCCTGGGCAGCCAGCCCGTGTGGATGACGCGTGCCCTGGACCTAGGAGGCTGGAGAGGCGCGCGGGGCAGCAGATGTCGGCCAGGGCCCCGCAGGAGCCACATTCCCACGGGGCCACTGTCGGCACAGCCGCACGCCAGGGGCCGGGGCTGACGTAGGGGAAGCCTGTGGCATGTCCGTGTGCTCCCCGGCCTCAGGGTCGCGCGGCTGGAACCCACCAGCGTGCCTGGAGCCACCGGCTTTCAATCTGTGGTGATTCCCCAGGAAACAGTGCAGGGAAACACTGTTCCCCCTTTTATTGCCCTAACAAGACTTAACCTGGAAGCTGCCTTGGCAGTAACGAGAGACACCGCCCCAGGGCGAACGGGGACAGCTGTGCCAGCGGCAGGCCCTGGAGGCCCAGGCCTCGGCACTGGGCATGGCCGGGCGTGCAGAGAGGAAGCCGCGGGACAGCGTCCTGCCGACAGCTTTATGCCCGAGGCTGCTCCTGTAGACGCTCTGAGCAGTGACACCACCCTGGCGGGTGGGGCTGCGGCTCTGCCCCCCAGAACCAGCAAGTCCGCTGATCCAGCTGCGGGGGCTCACCCTGGGGGCGGAGTTAAGGGGCTGTCCAAAGCCATGCCCCTTGCTCCCCCAGCAGCAGGTCACAGCCCCCAGCCTCGTCCCCACCAGGGAAGAGCAATGTCTTCGGACAGCAACACCTGCCTGACTGTGAGCTCCAGTGAACAGGCTCCTGGGAGCGCACAGTGGGCACTTGTCAGCCGCTAACCTCCTGGTATCGGAGCGTCCCACCGCCTCCCAGTCCTACCTGGGCCAGGGAGCTTAGGGCACTGCAGCTGCCAGGGGCCCGAGACTCCCCTGTGCACCCGACGGGCGTCGAGGACACACAGTGTGGAGTGTCGGGCAGCGCAATGACTGCTCTGCACTGCAGCTGCCGCCACCCTGGCTCGGCCTCCCCGTCCTGCGCCCTGTGAGCCCACAGCCCCGGCAGGAAGCAGCCGTGGGCCCGGGCAGGCTCCTCCTCTGAGCACAACCTGCAGATTCCCATGTTGGGGTGCAGGGCCCGAGAGGTCTGGGAGAAGGGCCTCGGGACAGCTCAGGGCGCTGGGCGAGCCCTTGGCGCCAAGGGGTCCAGGCTTTCATCGCAGGAGGGAAATCCCAAGACAGACGCCCTTGGGGGGCCTGGCCGGGGGTGGGGAGCAACACCACTCTCTCCCCATGGCTCTGCAACAGGGCTGCTGCCCAGGGTGCCCTGTCCTTCCTCCTGGTAGACTTGACCAAGGGGGTCACATCCATGGCCTTGGCTGTCCCAGATCTGTGGAAGGGGCCACCGGCTACACAGAACAATGAAGCAGGTCTCCCTGCCCAGCATGGCGGAGCGGGGTCTGCACCCGACTCGGGGACTGTTCCCGGTCTGGGAACCTCCAGATCTCGTCCACCGCAGGGCAGCACCAGAAAGAAACCAAGCGCCCCCAAGAGCAGGGGTCTCAGGCAGCAGCAGGTGGATCCGTGGCAAACGCCGAGGGAAGCCTGGAGGGTGGGGCCATACTGGCAGGAGCTCCGGGGAAATTTGCAACTGCCCTGCAGTCCAGGATGGCCGAGGATGGCCACAGCACCAGGTCAGACACCGGGGACAGGGTGACAGGAATCCCGCCCAACACTGGCTCAAGCTGACGAGCTGATGGCCAGTGCCCAGGACGGACGGACGGAAGAGACCAGGGCCCAGGACGCAGGGCCTTTCCATCTCGTTCTTGGCCACGGGCTGCCGGCATCCACCGCCAGCCCTGGCCACAGCAAGGTGGTGCAGTTCCATGCCTCCAGTGCACACCCCAGTGAGCGGGGAGAGGCAGGCGGGCTGGGCGCCCCGGGTACAGAGGCCCCGGGCAGGGACTGCAGAGCAGGGGGCAGGTACAGTCCTCTCTCCACACCTGCCCTTGCTCGGGTAGAGGTGAGCTCGTGTGCAACGGCTGGGGCCGCGAACTCACCTCTGTGCCCAGCTCTGACATTTACCTGCTGTGAGCCCAGGCAAACCCAAACCTCCCGTGGCTCTTGGGAAAACGTGAAGTTCCTAACGTGACCTGGAAGCCAAGAGTGCTGGCCCCGCAGGACAGAAGCCCACGAGGCTTGGTGAGATGAGAAAGCCACGGTAGAGACGTCGCCGGCCGTGGCACTGGACGCAGGAGAGCCGGGCGCCGTCTCCTAAAGTGTGCCAACCATCTGGGGCAGTGCAGAGTTCGCGACCACTGTCTGCAGCCCCACCACGAGGTAGAACGTGGCTCCGGCAGCACGTGGCAGAATCCGTGGCTCCGATAAGATGCTCCCGGAGTTTTTCTTGCCCACTGGTCTGAACCCGCTCACTGTGAACCGCCGTGTCCATCCCCGTGAGCCCAAATGAGTGGACCGTGTCTGCATGGAGACGTGGTGGGGAGAAGGCTGGTCACACGCATTCCTGGCTGCAGTCGGGGGACGGCACGGGCAGGGTAGACGGGGGCTGCCTCCTGTTTCTCTGTGCTGCTGACGGAGCTGTCCCCTGCCCGGACAGCCTTCCTGGCCGTCTGCCCCGGCTCCCTGTGCCCAGTGCCCTGGACTGGCCTCCTGCAGCTTTCGGTTTTCCCAGGATCCTTTGTGATCACTGAGGGACAGTCTTGGCCAGGTGCTGCCAGGGCTCAGAGCGGTGTACGGAAGCAAAGCTGAGCCAGAACACGGCGAGGGCCGGCACTAGAGGCTGCAGGGCGGGCGCTGGCCCACTTGTATTTGCTCGGCAGCCCCGGGAGGCGGGTTTTGCTTTGTCCCCATCACACAGAGGGAGAAGCCTGCGGGCTAAGGGGGAGTCTGGGACCGAACCCAGCTCTGGAGCCAGCACCCACCAGGGCTCTGCAAGCTTCGGCCCAGGGAACCTGAGCAGCTCACGCGCCCTACAGCTCGGCCGAGGGGCTACGGCCAGCGGACGCCAGTTCCTCTCCAGGGCCCCTGTGTGTCCCCGCCCCGGGGAGGACGTGCGCTCTGCAGATGTCACCAGGGCCCACCAGACCGAGAACCACTACTACTGCACGCTGCAGGGTGCGGCTGCATGGCCGATCCTCGCGTGGTTCCTGGGGACCCGCAGCCAGGTGACACAGCCGTCCCCGCCCAGGCCTAGGGCCCAGCAGAGCGGTGAGCGCCCATGAGGCTGGAGAGGAGAGGTCGCAGAATCTGCCTGTGGTGACTCTGCCAACTTCCATGGCACTCGGTTTTGTTTTTAAGAAGACAAAGGCCTGTTTTGTGATGGACAGACAGGCACTGCTTAGCAACGGGGCAGCGAGTCCCCGAACAGGAGCCACAGGAGGCTCACCCCCACCCTCCCTCCAGGGTGCACAGCCAGCTGCCTCCTGCCGCGCTCAGGCCGAGAAGCCACACTGGGGACCACGCAGACCACCGGGTACACACGGCTTTTACCTGAGAACAGCCCGCGTGCATGGTCTCCTCCCCACTGGGGGTCTCCACCTTTCCTGGGCACTGTGTGTGCCCCCCAGTGAGGGTCTCCATGCCTCCTGGACACCGTGTGTGCCCCCATGGAGGTGAACTGTGGTGACCGTGGACCAGCAGGGTCTGCCCCCTCACTGGAGAATTCCTGGGGCCCCAGAGTTGACCCAGGCTTCCAGCATGTTCCACGCATGGCTCCACTACACACACTCACTCGGTGGACACTACCTTGGGAGGTGGGATGGGGAAACCAAGGCCCAGAGAAGCCAAGCCAGTTGCCCGAGGCCCCAGAGCCCAGGCATTTGTGCTGTGGGGCCCAGATGGCCGGCACGGAGGCCCAGCCTAACCACGAGTGCAAGGACCACAGCGGAGCAGCGTCACCGCGGGCCAGGGGCTCGGGCCCCTGCTGAGATGCTGCTCTCGGAACATTCCTGCAAGACCCTGGCCAGGGCCGGCCCCACCTGTGGCCTGTGGTGGCAATTCTCTCCATCTACGTGCACAGAGGTAGCCTGGGGGCCACGGCCAGGAGCCACACCCAGCCCCAGGGCCAGCCCTGTCCTGAAGGCTTCAACCCTGGGCCTCTGAGGCTCGGACAGCCGCTGCACCTGCCGGCAGAGCTCTCGGAGCCCAACGTTCGCCCTCGCCGAGGCCCCTGGACGAGGGGCGGCAAGGCACAGCCCTTTTGAGGGAGCTGGCTCGGAGGGTGGCCAGGCCAGGTCTCCGAGGCCGGGCCTCCCCCGGGCCTGCCCCCAGCTCCCTCCCGGCTCTGCGAGGGTTAACCGGGAGGTCTCTGGTGCTGGGTGGCTTTTCTGCCCCCTCCTTCTCACCCCTGCTGGAGAGCTCGAGTTTCCCACTTAATTACTTGTCCCGCAATCAGAAGAGATAGCCCGTGCCTGTGTGGAGGGCTGCAGCTGTGAACTGTTTATTTACTTTTCCTCTGCCCGGGACTGGCTGTAATTTAAAGGTTCAGATCTCAGCTACCCTGCCTGTGTGAGCCGCTAAACTCTTCCACATTGCTGGCCGCACCTCGCTGGGAGCCCGGCCACCTCCCTTCCCTGCAGGGCTGCTGGGAAGGCAGGTGTCCCGGCCATGGGCCGGGCGAGGGGAGTGCACAGCACGGCCCGGGAGCCCCGGGCAGGGACGAGCACCAGGAGAGGGGGCCGCCATGTGGCCCCCGCCACCTCCTCCCAAGAAAATGTCGCCCCTGCCACCACAGCAGCCCGGCTCTCACCGACGCCCGCGCCAAATGGTGCAATTACCGCGGAGGCTGTCAAATGGCATCCAGATGGTCTCCCTCTCACACCAGCGGTGAACAAGCTTCTCGGCGTGACCTCTGCCGCTTGTCCTCCACCTGCCCAGGCCTGATGTGTGTAATCCGAGCCCACAATTAGATCTGATGATGAGAGCAGAGGCACGCCCAGCCTTGAACTCTGCGAGCCCGCTTCCAGGGGTGCCCAGCGAGCCACCCCCACACCGCTGACAAACGGCAAGCGTCCTGGCACAAACGGAGGGCCCCACGCATAGCCGGGTCATCCAGGAGTTCGTCCGGGGCCAGATGGCTCTGTAGGCTGCGCCGTGGCCCAGGCCGCGGTGGGGGCAGCCCTCCGGGCAGGGGCTACTTCAGTACTGCCGTCCCCACCAGCACCCCCAGAGGGGCACCCCAACACGTGACCACGCTGAAACCTCGGCGGAGCCACCGGAGCCACCGGGGCTCTCGGTGCAAGCGGACAATGACCTTGCCTTGCAAAGCACCAATCCCCGTGTCCCTCTTGGAAAATTACGTTACTCCTCCCGGGGGTCGGGGAGACCCTCCAGTCCCCGTGGCACCAGCACGCGCCAGGCGACTTCCATCCAGGGCCCTGCTGAATCCTCGCAATGCCCCAGTGCTGAGGCACAGAGGGTGAGGCTCTGTCCCAGGTCACAGAGCTGACCAGTGCCGGGGACAGAATGTGAACCCAGGTAAGGAACCAGGTGTTACACATGTGCACAACTAGAGCCACCACCTGCAAAACCAGCATCCATGTGGGCACCGGTTCAAGTTCCGGCTGCTCCACTTCCAATCCAGCTCCCTGCTAATGGCCTGGGAAAGTGGCGGATAGTGGCCCAACCACCTGGGTCCCTGTCCCCCATGTGGGAGACCAAATGACGATCCAGGCTCCTGGCTTCGGCGTGGTCCTGTGGCTGGGGCCATTTGGGGAGTGAACCAGCAGACGGAAGATCTTGTTCTCTCTGTAACTAATGTGTACAACTGTGGTCCCACTGGGGTATAAATAGGAAAAATTATTTAAAAACATTGGCCCACACGTAGGGTAACAGGCTACGTACACAGAGTTTGTGGGTTTGTGCAAGGATTTGGAAAATGCCAGATAGATTGAGAAGAGCCACGTACACAGACAAATGGGTGAGAATGGGTGGATGCCGAGGGATACGGGGGTCCTCTGCCCCTCATGGGGGCCGGGGCCAGGGTGGAGGGGCCACTCTTCTTGGCCAGGCACAGACATTCCCAAGGGAGAACCTTGGCCCTGATCTTTGCCAAGAGAAGATTCTAGTCAGAGAAGCCAGAGACCAGAGAGCTATGGAAGCCCAGGCCAAACGTCTCCATTCCAGCTCTTCCTCCGCACTGCACTCCTGTGGAGCTGGGGGGCTGTGACCCTCGTCCCCAGCCTCGCCAGAACCCTGGGCCCCATGGTCTCTTCACCCTGGCACTGACCCCTTGCCTGCAGAGTGTGTCACCACGAGTCACCGAGGGCCAGATGATGTCACGGCAAGTTCAACTTGGGTTTTCAAACACGAGCCTCTGAGAAGGTCGACAACGCCGCCTCCAACGCCACCGTCTCTCGCTAAGGTAACGTGGGGGCAGCAAGCGATGGCTTCGAAAATCAATCCGCAGGGGCAGGTGTTTGGCACTCAAGACACTGGCTGGGTTCCCCTCATTCCATATCGGACCTGGGTTCGACTCCCAGCCCGGGCTCCTCACTCCAGGCCGCTGCCAACACAGTGTGCAGAGGCAGCAGTGGTGGCTCACAGGGCCGGGTCCTGCCACTCGTGCGGGGGACCTGGCCTGGCCTAGCCCCGGTTGCTGTAGACATCCGGGGAGGGAACCAGCAGATCCGAGCTCACGGTCTCTAAAAAATTAAAAATAAGACAAATCCGCATATGATAAGGCGTGCAAGCAAAAATTACGCAGGATTTTAGTCTGAGAGTGAGAGAGGGCTGTGGCTCAGGCCGGGGCCTCGACACCAGCGTCTTCAGTGAGTGGCAGAGACTGGGCACACGCCAGCCAGCCACAGTGTTCCAAGGAGGGGCCCTGGGGAAGGGATCGGCTTGGGCGGGGTCGTGGGGCAGGGCACCCTGATGGCTTTGTCAGCCCTGTAGACGGCTGTGGGGCAGGCTGCAGCCAGGGGTCACTGAAGCCTCAGAGCAGGACATCCGAGCACAAGGCGCCACGGTGTGCTGCTGTCCAGGGAGCCCTGGGGGGCCTCGAACTTTGCAGGCCAAAATTAACCTCTTTTCTCTAGACAGCAGCCTGTCTCGGGTGTTTCATCACAGCCACGAAACGCTGAATGACCAAGTAGCAAGGCCTCACAGCGTGTAAAGGTCTCAGCCCGACGGTGACCTCACTGGCAAGCAGCCAACATGTTTCCACATGAGCTGGGGGCCCCCGGGATGGTGACGATCCCAAGATGGAGGCAGGCCCTGTGCTGAAGTCCCCACAAAAAGCCACTCTTGCCTTTGGACCTCCCGCCCGACCCAAGGGGAGACGGTGGCGGCCCCGTCTTGGCATCCAGGGAGCTCTCCCTGAGCCACGGTCACACCCACCGCCCCTCACCCATCTAGGCATCGACCACCTCTCTGGTCAAGGGCTCCTTGTCCCTTGCCCGCCTGGAGGACTCCTGCCGAGAGCTAAGGAGCCGTCACCTCTGATGTGGCCGACCTCACGGACCTCGGGGTTGGAGCCGCCCAGCTCACCCCCGGCCCTGCCTGCTCAGAGCCAAGATGGCTAACCCATCTCCCGTTTCCTCACACTCCATCCCCCCTCCCCCGGAGGGAGACTTCCCAGCGAGGCGGCACTGCCAATCATCCCAGTTTAACTCCGCAGGACCCTTATCTGCAGCCCTGTCTCTGAGACCCTGGGCCCCGACCAGGAAGTTAAATGAGGTCACATCTGTTACCTGGGGAGTCTTGGGAGAGAAGGCCGGGGAAGGTGGGGGGCCACGTCCGAGACGGTCGACCCCTCCCACCCCCAGCACCCTCCGCTCCGAGGATCCCAGGCCAACAACTTGAGGCTCCTGGACACCAGACAAAAGCAAAGAAAGCGAGTTCCCACGTTCCTGCCCATGTTGGAAATTTTCCGGTGGAAACAGCGCGAGGGCCTGGCACGGGTCCCCGGGGGTGCTCCGCGTCTGGCTCCACGGAGAGGAGGCTGGGGCTGCGAGAGGCTCCCGGGGCCGGGATGAGCAGCAGGGGCGGCCATGCAGCTGCAGCTGGGCCACTCTGCCGGCTTTTCTCCAGATGTGCCTGGCCGAGGGCGGCCCGGGGCCTGGTGAAAATCCTGGCTCGTGGGTCCCTCCCCAGTTCCGCTGAGTCCCGCTTTGAAGCTGGGCACCTGGAGCAGGCACCCCTGGAGGAAACGCTGCCCACAGCCCACGGAGAATTAGGCGGAGGGCCTGTCTCCATCAGGCACGCTCCCAGGAGCGCCTGGAAGCTGGTGTCCACGGCCTGGGGGAGCCCCAGTCTTGCCTGAGCAGCGCCCCTACAGGCCGTGCTGGGCGTCCCCGCCGCCCTCCCTGGCTGGGAACCACCCACAGCCCCTGCACAAAGAATAGGCGGAAACCGGAGTTCACCCCTGCCATTTCTCAGCGGCCATCTGCAGGGGCCGGGCCTGCGGAGGGGGTCCCAGACTCGGAGCCGCTGCAAAAGCCAAGGGCACGGGCAGGGGGGCAGTGGAGAGAGCCCGGCAGTGGTACAGAGGGGCCTGGGAAACAAAACACGACCCCCCCACCCCCCACAAAGCTGCTGGAGCAATCTCCTGCCGAAATCTGCAAGCTCATCACCACGCCTGGAACCCTCGCCGGGCACTCGGCACAGGACGCATCCTGCTCGGCAGAGATAAGAGAGTTCCCAGGTTCTCACCGGCGTGGGCCCGGGGGACGTGAGAAAGATGCCCAAAGCAAACACGTGGGCAGAGGCACCGCGGCGCACAGGCGGAGCCTGCCGCCCCCTTCGCCTTCCAGCACCGCGGAGACAGGGCCCCCACGGGTCGCACGCTGACCCTCGGGCTGGCCCACGCCCACCCTGCCACACCCTGAGCAAGTGGCTGTGCCGCTCCCTGCCTCAGTTTCCCCAGCTGCAGAGCGGAGCCGGAAGCCATGCCTCCTTCCTGGCGGGAGCCGGGCAAGCCCAGTCAGCGAGCACCCGCCTGGCGCATCCCAGTCCCCCCTGACACCGGGCCCACACTTGTTCAGTCTGAAAGCCATGTCTCTGGGCTGTATGCGCGCATCAGCAACGGGTCACGGGAGCAAAGCTCACGCTGCACAGCACACTGTGACCGGCATGACCCCTGCACGCCCACACTAGGCCCTCGCCGTGGCCTGGGAGGGAGGCGGGTTGCTACCCGCTCCACAGGTGGCTCGCTGGGGGCACCACGAGCTCGCCCTCCTGGTCCAGGGTCCTGGGCAGAGCTGCGTCTCTGCCTGTGCCCCCCCCCCCGCCAGTCTCCTGCAATAGAGGCTCTACCCGGGCCCCCCCCGAGGAGCCGGCACAGCCACTGGGGGCAAGTCCAAATGAGCCCCTGTTTGCCTCCCAGACGAGGTTTGACATGTGGGGCGCCTCAGGGACTGGGAGAGGGGCCCTGCTGTGAGTGCCATGGGCAATCAGGAGGGGTCCCTGGGGACTCCACAGGGTTCCAGCAGAGCCGGTGTCCCAGGTCCATCAGCCCCCAGGAGCTCTGAGGCTTGCCCTGGGTCTCTGTGGAACACAGCCTGCCGACACGCTGCCAGCCCCCAAGGGGGCCGCGCTCCCCGGTTAGGATAAAGTAAGCCTGAGAATGGAAGCCACAGGGGGGGTCACAGCCCCTTCTGTGCCAGCACAGCCACCTGGGACACCCCAACCCACAAGAGCCGGGGGACCCACCCGGGACACCCCAACACACACGAGCCCGGGGGAACCCACCCGGGCCGCCCCAGCCCACCTCCGCCACACGAGACAGGGGGACCCACCCGGGACACCCCAACCCACAAGAGCCGGGGGACCCACCCGGGACACCCCAACCCACAAGAGCCGGGGGACCCACCCGGGACACCCCAACACACACGAGCCCACGGGAACCCACCCGGGCCGCCCCAGCCCACCTCCGCCACACGAGACAGGGGGACCCACCCGGGACACCCCAACCCACAAGAGCCTGGGGGAACCCACCCGGGCCACCCCAGCCCACCTCCGCCACAAAAGATAGGGGGACCCACCTGGGACACCCCAGCCAACAAGAGCCAGGGGAATCCACCCGAGCCGCCCCAACCCACCTCCACCACATGAGCCAAGGGGACCCACCTGGGTTCCCCCAACCCACAAGAGCCGGGGGGACCCACCTGGGACAATCCAACCCCCAGGAGCCAGGGGGACCCAGTCGGGCTGCCCCAGCCCACCTCCGCCACGTGAGCCAGGAGGACACCGGAGCACTGCTAGGTACCGATCTGTTGGGCGCCCTGTACATCCTTACTCTGCTTCTCCAGGCAAGAAGACGCCAGGACACAGCCGTGCCATTCCTAAGCCCATAGCCTCTCCCACAATTCCAGGAGGAGGGTCTAGAACCCCCCCCCCCAGGCTCCCAGAGTGCCCGTGACGCCCCACGAGGGAGCCACCGCCCCCGTCCGCAAGCACCCTCAGAGCGGACGGAGCAGCCCGGGCTGAGCCTGCTGACAGCATCTGCACATGACTCCTCCACTGCTGCCTCCTGGCTCAGCGGCCAGAAGACAACTGGGCACCTTCCCCCAGCATCCTCTGCGGCTAGACACGGCCCCACAGCCTCTCTGGCCGCGAGATGCAGTGGAGGCTGCTGGGCACTCCGGGGTGACCCGCTTTCCTGTTTGTGACCTGAAGCCCCACCTTTGCCCACTGGGTCAGCGGGAATTGAACCAGCATCCGGAGGCCACAGGGACCAGCGTGCGGGAGGTCCCCTGCAGCCTGCAGACCACAGTGGGGCCCTGGGGACCCTGCTGGGGGAGGGGGGCATCAGAGCCCCCGGCATCTCTTAAACCTCTATCATGCCAACACGATACACGCGTTGTCCAGTAAACATATACTGAATCATGAAGCCGACCGAGCGGAGGGGCGGCTTTGCGGGCGTCCTGGCTGCTGCACGGTGGAGCGAGGCCTGGGACAGCCCCTGGCTCCTGCCCGGCCCTGCCCGGCTGCCATGACACTGTGCTCCCTCGAGAGCAGGGGCGGGCTGCAGGTGTCCAGCAGCATGCCCTGGCGTGAGCTCGGCGGGCACCGTCCTCCTACGGGACCCCGGCTCTGCTGTCTGGCCCCTCCCACTCCCTGCCCCAGGTGGGGTTCCGGGGCAGGGTCTCAGCACAGCCATGTGAGGGAAGCCTTCACGGCCCCACCCACACCTGCCAGACAGCAGCCTCTGGCCAACGACACCGAGACGTGGTGCCCCATTGGTGCCCCCCCCCCGAGTGAAGATGCTAAGTGGGCAGGCCCTTCATGCTTGAGCCTTTGGATGGGACGGCAGTCCCGGGGGTGTGGCATTCACCTGTCACCATGAGGTCACAGGCGTGAAGACCAAAAGCTGGGGAGGGCCAGGCTCCCCGCCTGAGCACACTCCCCTGGCCCGTACCTGCCAAGCAGTCCTGAGAGGGGGCACGGGCACCCTCATCTTGGGAGGAGTGACCCCAGATGTGCTCGTCTCCATGGCAACAGCTCTCCGCGCTTTCCTACTGAGATGACTGACAGCAGTGTCATCCAATCAGAATATCTTCCTTCTCCTGTGGGGTGCTGGGGGCAGGCTGCGTTTGTGTTTTCTTCACTGGTTTATTTTACGACTTATTTCACTTTGGTTATTCACCTACGATCTGTCGGCTTTCTCAGGGCATAAAGTCCAACACCCAGGCTGCAGAACCCCAGGGCCGGCTCCCTCCCTCCACTGAGACCTCAGGGGCCTCCCACCCAGCGGGGCTGCGGCAGCCCCGTCTCCGGCACTGCCCAGGGGCCCTGACCTCAGCCTCTCCATCCGTGAGACATCAAGGGCACAGCCATTCCCTGCCTGACTTTCCTACCCACGTGAGGCCCCACCCCTTGGCCAGGTCCCTCGCCCTCTCTGCCCTGGCCTGGACATTCCCCATGGCCACGCTGGGCCACCCCCTCCAGTCCTGATACAGATGCTCTGTCCTGACGGCCTCCCCTGAGACTCTGCCCACACTGAGCCCTTCTCACGTGGGACGGCACGTGCCGGAGTCCATGGCTGGCATCCGGGGGTTGCTCCTGAGGGGCTTGCCGGCTGCCCATGGCACACACACGGCCACGCAGGCCCCGGCCGGGGGTCTGTGGTTGCTGAGCCTCACTTCCCCACACCAGGGCCCTTGACTACCAGGCCCCGCTCCTCCGCCTCGTGCCCCAGGGCTTCATCGTGTGGGTGATTGTGCACCCACGGCCACAGTGACCAGCAGCCCAGGGAGACGCGACACACTCAGCTGCTCCCTGGACTCCTGCAGGGCGTGCAAGAGATGGGAGGTTCGCTCACTGTCCCCAGCCGTGCTGGGCAAGGGGCGTCTGAGGGCGTGGCTGGAGCAGGGCGGGGCTGTCAGGGGGCGGAGGGTGGAGCGTACTGTCATCAGGTTTGCTTGTACTTACTAGGTGGGAACTGTGTTCTTGATCCCTGCTAGGGAGGTCCCACTACTATCCCCGTCCCACAGAGGACACAACCGAGGCCCACAGAACCCAGGGACTGAGGAAGTGGCCACGTGGGGACGCAATGCTGGGTCTCCAAAGCGTGGCTACTCGCGCTCTGGCCCTGGGTGCAGAATCGGCGGCTCTCGCCACGCTCCTGCTCCCATGGTGTAGGCCTGCAGGGCTGACCGTGACACCGCTGCGGCATCCACAAGAGCCTCGTGCGCAGGTCAGTGCTTCTCCCAGCTTCTGCTGACCTCCTGGCCAGAGCAAGGGCCAGGGCAGCCTCAGAGTCGCTGGGCAAAGGCTCCACGTGCAGGGCGGGGCAGACCCCCGGCTGTCTGTGCCGTCCACGCCGTGCACAAAAGGAAAGCTCCAGAGGGGCCCACAGAAGCCACAGATGGGCACGGGAGCCACCTTCGGAAGCAGGGTCCATGGGACTTGGTGGCCTATTTGACCGTGGGCCACGGGACACAGAGGACGCCGACGAGCACAGGCCGACTTGGGGCCACCCGGCTCCCACGTGTGATCCACCCCACTGCACCCAGGTCCCCTCCCAGGAGGAAGTGCAGCCAGCAGGCTCCCAGCATGAGACACTGGGGAGCTGGGGTCCTTGCCCAAGGTGCCTGGTCCCAGGGACCCTGCCCCTCACAAGTCCCTGCTGCGTGCAACCAGGAAAAGTGGAGACAGCGCTGAGACAGGATCTGCTACCACGACTGGTTACCCTGGTGATGGAGAGCTGAGACGCCAACCAGCCATGCACAAGGACAGCGACGGCAGGAGGCGCTCGGACCTGGGACTGGGGCACAGAGAGAGGGACCCCAGTGGCCTGCCCAGCGGGAGCCACAGAGACAGCCAAGCCGAGGAACAGGAGAGGACCAGCTTCTGCCTCCCTACGGTGGCCTCCGGGGTCCCGTGACCGTGAGCCTACGGGGGGCACAGAGCAGGGCTGCAGTGGAGCGAGGAGAGGATCCTGCAGGACTGACACCCACCCGGATCTCTGCAGGCCACAGATCGGCCACTTCCTGCCAGCCGCCTCCTCGGATCCCCGTGGCCACAGCAGAATGTGCACCATGGCCAGGCCGCAGGCCCACAGAGCCTCTGAGGCCTGGGACTCTGCACTTCAACCAGCTCCCAGGAGGTGCCAGGGCTGCCGGGCCACACCTCCCTTGGGCCAGGATCCCACCACACCACACCTCCCACAGGCCAGGATCCCACCACTCCACACCCTCATGGGCCAGGATCCCACCACACCACACCCTCATGGGCCAGGATCCCACCACACCACACCTCCCACAGGCCAGGATCCCACCACACCACACCACACCTCCCACAGGCCAGGATCCCACCACACCACACCCCCATGGGCCAGGATCCCACCACACCACACCACACCTCCCACGGGCCAGGATCCCACCACACCACACCCCCCATGTGCCAGGATCCCACCACACCATTCCACACCCCCACAGGCCAGGATCCCACCATTCCACACCCCCACGGGCCAGGATCCCACCACACTACACCCCCACGGGCCAGGATCCCACCACACCACACCCCCCATGTGCCAGGATCCCACCACACCACACCACACCCCCATGGGCCAGGATCCCACCATTCCACACCCCCATGGGCCAGGATCCCACCACACCACACCCCCATGGGCCAGGATCCCACCAAGCCATACCCCCACAGGCCAGGATCCCGCCACATCACACCCCCACGGGCCAGGATCCCACCACACCATTCCACACCCCCATGGGCCACGATCCCACCATGCCACACCTCCCATGGCCCACAGTTCCTGGGGCAAGTGGTATGTGGATGCTACAAGAGTCCCTGGGAAGAGCCCGTGCGTGGTGTTTACCCTGGGCCTGGCTCTCCTGCAGAGCAGCCAGTGCCGGGCAGCCCTTCCTCCACAAGCTCAAACCCTCGCAGCCAGGACTGCCGGCTCCGCGCTGCCTAGGGAGAATTCAGCAAGGCTCTGAGCATGCAAGGGCTTCGCCGGGCCTGCAGGAGGGGGCCAGAGCCCCTCTGCACTCGCACCTGCCGCCGCGCCCACTGCCTCACTCACATGCGTGCAGCCAACAAGCTCCACGGGGCCCGGCTTCCATGGCGCTCCAGGGTCTCCGCCTCGTCCACTGCCGGGAGTCCACAGGCCGTGTGTGAGCCACCTCAGCCAGCACTCGGAGCTCTGGACAGCCATGGAGCACCAGTGCTAGGACAGCCCCCGGGCCGCCAAGGCCCCCCGGCACAACAATCGCAACCCCCAGACGCCACAGTCCATGAGAAAATTAAAAACCAGGAGTGCATTGAGTGACGGAAGGCCTTTGCCGGGGTGCTGTGAGACCCCCAGGAGAGCCATGCCTCCAGCAGCCATGAGGGGCGGGGCCTCGAGCCCACGTCTGGAACTGTTTGCCAGTTCTCCCAGGTGGGTGCAGGGTCCACCTCCCCCGTTCCCCGCCCACCTCCGCACAACCCTCTCTGAAGCCCGGGAGATGCCTGGGCCCCCTGACCCAGGAGCGGCAGCAGCAGCGCCCCCTCCACCGGATGCCCGGCCAAGGAGCCATTGCCCACGGTGGCATCCGAGAGAGGGCCAGGGAGTTGAGCACAGAGGATCTCAGCCTGACGCACGGCTTCAGCCCGTCAGTGGGCCCTCGGACAGAAGCCCCTCGAGGTCCGTCTCCATCCTGAGCCCCTCACAGGGTGGGGAGCCAGGGCGGGAAGGAGGAAGAGTGCAGGGCCTCTGTGCACGGGGCCGGGAGGCCACGTGTCCTGTCGGCACGTCTCTCCTTCCTCCTTGTGGCCGCACAGCCCAGACATGCACCTGACTGCAGTCAGCTGAACAGGGGCTTCCAGAGCCCCCACAGACACACACACACACACGTACAGACACACACCCACACACACGCACAGACACACCCCCCCACACACACACATGCACACACCCACAGACACGCACACCCCCACACAGACACACACACGCACAGACACACCCACACACACGCACAGAAACCCACACACACCCACACACAGACACACACACACATCCACCCACCCCCCCCACACAGATACACATACACAGACACCCACACACAGCTATCCCCATAAGACACACATGCACACACACAGACACACACACAGACACACACGTGCACACACCCACATACAGACACACCCACCCCCACACAGACACACATGCCCACACACGTGCACACACAGACACCTAAACACACCCACACACACAGACACCCACCTCCATGCAGACACACACACCCCCCCACACACACAGACACATACACACCCACACGCCCACACACAGACACCCACCTCTACACAGGCACACACACACAGACACCCACCCCCACACAGACACACACACACGCACACACGTACACACTTTGTCTGCAGAGACTGAACGCAACCATTTCAGGTAAGGGGGTACCTCAGAAACGCAGGAGCCGAGGTGCAAGCCGCCAAACCACAGGCGTGCGAGCTGCTGAACCACAGACGGGCGAGCTGGCTGCGACCCAGACCCCCAGGACCCCCACACACAGTCGGCCCAGAGTGCTGGCCCGGGTCCTAGCAGCTTAGGTCTCGAATCCAAATTTTTTTTTTTTGACAGGCAGAGTTAGACAGTGAGAGAGAGACAGAGAGAAAGGTCTCCTTCCGTTGGTTCACTCCCCAAATGGCCGCTACGGCCGGCGCTGCACTGATCCAAAGCCAGGAGCCAGGTGCTCCCTCCTGGTCTCCCATGGGGTGCAGGGCCCAAGCACCTGGGCCATCCTCCACTGCACTCCCGGGCCACAGCAGAGAGCTGGACTGGAAGAGGGGCAACCAGGACTAGAACCCGGCGCCCACATGGGATGCCGGCGCCCCAGGTGGAGGATTAACCAAGTGAGCCACAGCGCCTGCCCCTTGAATCCAAATCTAAAAACAATCCAGGCAGAAATTGATCAAACGGGCCGGCTGAGTTTTTCCTGCGTCCCTCCCAGACCAGTTTAACCAGAGGCAGAGAGTGAGAGTGAGAGCTCTGGGCCTTGCTCGGCTTCTGAAACCGAAATATGCTCAGCCGAGCGAGGCACGTTGGCTCTGCAGAGGCGGTTTCTGGACGTAAACGAGGGCGAGAGAAGGCTGTCGCCGGCAGCAGCGGGATGGCGCTAAGTGGCGGCCTCACTCAACTGCGCTCAGAGCCGAGTGGCCCCGCGCTTGTTCCACTCAGGTCGCCCGCACGGCCGCACAGACACACACACCGCCGCAGAGGAGCACGGTCTCAGAGAGGACAGCCACACAGCCACAGACACACGGCTGCACAGACACACACACACAGCCGCACAGCCACACGGTCTCACAGAGTACAGCCGCGCAGACACACACAGACACACATACACAGCCGCACAGCCACACGGTCTCACAGAGTACAGCCGCGCAGACACACACAGACACACACACACAGCCGCACAGCCACAGACACACACACAGCCGCACAGACACACAGCCGCACAGACACAGACACACGGCTGCACAGACACACACACAGCCGCACAGACACACACACACAGTCGCACAGCCACACGGTCTCACAGAGTACAGCCGCACAGACACAGACACACAGCTGCACAGCCACATGGTCTCACAGAGTACAGCCGCGTATACACAGACACACACACAGCCGCACACACACACAGCCGCACACACACACAGCCGCACAGACACAGACACACACACAGGCTGCAGACACACACACAGCCACACAGCCACATGGTCACAGAGTACAGCCACGCAGACACAGACACAGACACACACACAGCCGTACAAACACTCAGATTCACGGCCACACAGACACAGACACACACACACAGATGCAAGGCTGCACAGACGCCCGGCTCCAGCAGCTCTGTGGCCGTGGTGCCGAGTCCACCTCGCTCCATCTCTGTGTGCGCATGGAGCGTGCACGGGCCAGCCCGGTCCCCGGCCGCGGCTCCCCCTTCCCTGGGTCATTTCACAGAGGTGCCCCCACCACAAGCGAGCGTCCACAAGCAGCGTTTCTGTGTACGGTTAGGATCCCGCACTGGAAAGCCAGAGCTGCGTTTCGGGAAGGTTTCTTCACATCCTAACTATTGCCCGCTGGCCGCCGCCTCTCAGCGCCTATTGGCTTTCTCCGGAGCAGAACAGAATTTATTTGAATAGCTGGGGTTTTCTACAGTCATTTCACACAATCGTGAAGGTGCTGAGGGCCATGAACACCGTGAACGTGGTGGGGACCATGAACACCGTGAGGGTGGTGGGGACCATGAACACCGTGAGGGTGGGGACCATGAACACCGTGAGGGTGGGGACCATGAACGCCGTGAGGGTGGCGACTGCCACTCAGACCTGTTAACACGCACATTCACTAAAGCCGGCGAGTCGCCTCGGTGCGTGTCTAAGGAAGGACACAGGATGAACCGCTGCCAGCCGTGATGGGCTCGCTGTCTCCTCTGCGTCCGTGCCACGTCTGCAGGCAGCGTCTCGGTGAGAAGGGCGAGCGAGGCCCTCGGTGCCTGGCCCGCGCGTGAACGGCAGCCCCGTTCTCCTGAGGAGAGGGCACTTCTGCTGGCGCAGCCGAAATGAGGTTGTTCCGAGCGGCTGTGAGCGTGCCGCTTCCTAAATGAGCAGACGACATGGCAAATCCTTCCACCAACACACACAGTCAAACCGCCGGCGGCTCCGGCACTTCCGAGCCAGCTTCGTCTCTAACGAGACGGGCGCGGAAGGGCGAGCTCCTCTTGTTTGGGGCAGTGCTGAGCAAGAGCGCCGGGGACGGAGTGGGGCTTCTCCCTGCGGCCGGCCGGGGAGGCTGACGGCCACAGGTGCGGGTCCCCGACCCGCCGGAGGCAGGCACTTCCCTGAGGAGGGTCGCCGTGGTGACCGCTGCACAGGCTACCTGTCCGCACCTCGCCATAAAATATGCGCTCTGGGCATCTTTTCTGTCTTCAAACATAGACAGGCAGCTGATAAAGGGGGGACGTGGCCTAGGCCCCCATAAAACAGGGGGACGTGGCTGAGCCCCTCCTACATCCCCTGATAAAACACGGCGAAGTGGCTGAGCCCCCCCACCCAACCCCGATAAAACACAAGGATGCACTGAGCCCCCTACCCAACCCCCTGATAAAACACAGGGACATGGCTGAGCCCCCCCCCCATAAAACACAGTGACACGGCTGAGCCCTCCCCCCCATAAAACACAGGGACACGGCTGAGCCCCTCCTATATCCCCTGATAGAACACGGGGAAGTGGCTGAGCCCCCCCACCCAACCCCGATAAAACACAAGGATGCGCTGAGCCCCCCACCCAACCCCCTGATAAAACACAGGGACACGGCTGAGCCCCCCATAAAACAGGGGGACACGGCTGAGCCCCCCATAAAACAGGGGGATGTGGCTGAGCCCCCATAAAACAGGGGGACACGGCTGAGACCCCCATAAAACAGGGGGACGTGGCTGAGCCCCCCACCCTGACATCTCTGCTGCTCTGGCAAGCGCCTCTTTGAAAGCCCAGCCGGACATGGTCCTGGCCATCCTGGCAGAAAAATTTGGTGACTACCATTTGGCTTCAGTACTTTAAGCTCCCTGATAGCCGGGCACAGGTTGGGGTGCCCTCTGGGGACGTCACAGGGTACCCCCAAGGGATCCCAGGGAAGCTCAAGATCTGCCCCACCCCCACCCCCACGCCGCGGGGTCACTCTAGAAGTCACAGCGCCACCTACTGGACAGCAGGCAGACCTCCCGCAGAGGGGCCCGGGTTCGGCTGCGGGCCGTCCATGCTAGAGCTTGGGAAACCAGCAAGGACGCGGAGGGCCACAGTTCCGGGGACAGAGGGCCAGGAGCAAACGCTCTGCTCCACGGCTCAGGGCACCGGAGGAGCCGGGCTGGCACGCCGCTGGCTGAGCCCGCCGCCCAGCTCTGCGATCACTTCCCAGAGACGGAGAAAGCAAGAGCTGTGCTCTGCGTCACTGGGCCCCACGCCTACCTCTGCGCGAAGCCCTGTCCCTGGCTGGCGGCTTCTCTTTTTCTCCCCATGTTACCTGGGGCTGGGATAGGGGTGACACATGCACACATGTCCACACAGGTGCATGCACACACATGGAGATATGTACACAGAAACCCATTCACACACACAGGAACACACAGAGATATACCTACACATATGCACATACAAACACATGCAGAGCTATGCACTCAGATTCACACACGGGCACAGACATGCACACACATGCACATACATGTACACACAGGTACACACGTGCACACACAGGCACAGACGTGCACACAGAGCTATGTACTCACACACAGGCACAGATTCACACACACACAGGCACAGACGAGCACACTCAGGCACGCACACAGGCACCCGGCGCTCCCCCAGACAGAGATCGTGAATCCTGAGCCCAGCAAGGTTCGGCGAGAGCAGCACACAGAACAGGAGCAACCCAGACGTCACCCTCAACGCCTCCTCGGGCCGGCAGCCCAGCACTTTCGTTTTCAATGCTGCCGCCTCGGCCCGCCGCCGCTCTCTGGGTTTTCCTGCGCGATCGCGCGTCCTGCCCTGCTCGGCCTTCGCCCTCGGACGCCGCCTTCCTTGAAATTCGAGCGCTAATTGCTTTCTCTCGGTAATTAAAGGCAGGGTATCTGTTGCACAGGAGAATTCTCGATTGTTTTACAGTTTCCCATGCTGGCTGCAGCCGTGTCGTGGGAAGGAAAGAGACCAATTGTGGCCTGGAACTTGAACATGTGTTTTCTATACAATGCCTCTAACATTTTGACAAGATGTTCAGAAGATTAAAAAATATAGACAACTTATGTTGAGAAATGAAAATTGCAATTAAATTTATTGAGTCTCACCATTCGCCTTTTTTAAAAGAGAAAGCCCTTTTTCACTGAGTCTTATTTCTCTTTATTACACATCATAAAAACACGCTTAGGGCCCGGGGAGCCCACAGCCGGAGCCCGCGATTGCATTACACTCACAAATTGCTCCGTGTTGTGCGTGTGTGCAACCAAGTATTTACATTCTGTAACTTGATTTCGCACTCAATAGAGTTTGAAAGATCTGGACATCATAAAGGCAGACTCATTTTCTGCTGGAATGAAATGGGAAAATGAAAATTTAAAAAATTCATTTTATTAGGTAAATTCAGTAGGGACTCACCGTGAGCCCCTGAAATAAACCAGCCGGCTGTGTGGACTTTCTCCGGCTTTCCGAGCCTTAAAATGAAAACTGAAGTCACTCCCCCTCCCCCGCCCGCCTTCTGATCCGTGTTTGTATAGAAATACGAGCGTTTCTCTTCCTACAAGTCGAGCGGGGTGCTGGGGGCTGGCAGAGCGGGCTCGGGGCGCGCAGCGCCTCGGACAGTCACCCCGACGCTGAAGGCAGGGGTCACAGGCCCCCGCCAGACACGGAGGCGACAGAGGGGCCGGGGAGCCTCAGGTGGGACCGAAGGGCTCGCAGGGTGGGCACTCACTCCCTTCTGCCTCCGGGTCCCTGGCCGTGACTCCAGAGGGGAGCGTGGTTCCTTGGAGCGAAGAGAAGCGCACATCCAGGAAGTCGGCAGAGCCACGGGGCAGCAAATGAGGGTTCGCTGCAGAACGGAGGGGACAGCGGGGACGGGGGAGAGGACGGCTTTGACTTGGCTCCCGTGACCTGGGCTGGGCCTCCGTGAACCCCAGGCCCCACCACGGATCTGAAATGGCGACCTGCACCTGGCACAGGCCCGCGAGGACGGGACACACGTGCAGCTGACGTCGCTGGTTCTGAGCCGGGGGACCCACAGCCTGCATCCTGAATTGAGCCTCGAGCCCGAGGCCAGCTTTGCTCTTGGCCATCCCCAGAGCCGGCAGGGCTGCTGGCCACAGGGCACCGGGTCTTGGATTCCCTGCTGGGCGGCGGCCATGGCGGAAATTGCCCCGGCACAGCCTGGGGAGGCAGAGCTGCTGTGTTCTTTCTCAAAAGCAGGGGAAAACCCGCGTGCTCCCGCATCAGCTAAACACCCGGGGCGAGCAGGCTGCGCCCTCAGACGGCCGTCAAGGGCTTCGTTCTGCAAAGTCCGCTCTCACCAAAAGGTGGCAAAGGGTACCATACCCCCGTTCTCCTGGCCCCGGCTGAGCGGCAGCACACAGATGCCGGCATGAATGCGCCTCTCAGTTTGGGCGGCTGGAGGTGGCGGGGTCGGGGGGGGGGGGCAGCAGAGCTTAGGGGGAAGCCAAGACAGCGAGAAGCCGAGGGCGAAAAGTGTGAAACCCCTCCACCTCCACGCACCGCGCCTGCACGGCGGAGCTGCCGGAATTCTGCCTGGAAGATGAATGGCCCACTTCACCAGTCAGTGTCAAGTCGGAAAAACAAAACAAAACAAAGCCCCTTCAAAGTCAGTCTGGGAAGATAATGGACTGGGTGGGTGGGAGGGGTGTGCGGAGGCCGGGGTGGGGTGCTGGAAGAGGCGGCTCGGGCACCTGGGGACAGCCAGCCTGGGCGCGGGCCACAGATCTGCTCCCTCCACACCGCTGCCGGCCTCCCCCACTGGGATTCCAGCCCCAGCAGGGTCCCCGGTCACAGCACAGTGCACAGCGCTGGGCTGCACGGTGGAGGTATGGGGGCCCTCCGAGGCCACTGTGGGGACCACGCAAGTTACACCCAGTCTCTCCCCTTGCGGGACACAGAAGGTGCTGCTCGAGCCCAGCTGCCCCATGGACACACTGCCCAGCCCCGGGCCTCAGAAAACTTCCCAGAACCCTCCTCTTGCCACACATGCACAGCTGCCCGGCTCTGCCCCCGGCAGTCCGCACAGGCTCGGCCACTGGGGTGCAGTCTGGGTGGACACGGCGGCAGAGCTCAGAGGGGACGCGCTGGGACGGTGTCCGCCTTCTCCCAGGCGCCTTGCGGCTGGAGGGGAGGGCAGGGGCCCCCGGAGTGGTGCCCGTCTGGCCTCAGGGAGTGCTGTAAGCGATCACACACTCCCAGAGCCGGGAGCGCAGCTATGATACGAGGGGCACTCTCTGCAGGCGCAAACCCAGGGAGGACGCGGCACACGGATTCCAAACGCTGCCAGGCCGGCCGCCTCTGGACCGAGGCCCCCACAACCAGCAACCGCCCCACAACCAGCAAACCCTGCATCTGTGCCGGTCTGTGTGCCGTCACAGGCCCCCCCCCCACCAGCTCAGGGTCTCCACCACTGAGCTAATCAACGTCCCCGCAGTGCCTGCAGGTGGCCAGGCCCTGACAGCCCAGGCAGGGGACACAGGAGGGCGACGAGGAGCCCCTGCACCTGGCAGGAAGCAGCGTCCACTCTGGGCCCTCGGTCCTTTCTCTGAACGAGCACACGGTGTGCACGAGGCATGGAGGCCCTGCTTCTGCGTTTTATCTTCCCGTCTTCCAAAGCCAGACTGCGACCGAAGGCCCTTCCCCCGACGTTCCCCTCTTACTCCGGGGAGCGACCGTGCTCGGCGTCGGCGAAGGCGCTCCCCGCGGCTCTCTTGCTGGAATGTCTGCAGTGCCGGCACCCACACATCTGTCTCACTTCACTCCCAGGTGCGCAACGGGCGGTGGCCCTCCTGCACCCTGGCCAGGGACAGCTGAGCTGGCTGAGAGCCTGGAAGCGCGGAGCTCCTGTGACGGCTGGGCCGCCTGGCAGCAAAACGCGTGGAGGCCAGGGTTTATTAACCTGATCAATCAAAAGCACAGGGTGCACCATGAGCTGGCGGCCGAGGGCGCGGCCCAGAACCACGCCGGTGGCTCCCCAGGGACGGATCCCAGTGACTGGCCGGCGGCACCCCAGGGCCGTGCGAAGAACCCCAGCGGCGAGCTGTCCCTGCCCTCACCTTCCTGCAGGGACTTGCAAGGCAGCGTCTCTCATCTGGACACGGAAGCCGAGGCCCGCGAGAAGGGAGCGTGGCAGAGATGCCAGGATTCCTGCCCCGGCTGTCGGTGGACTCGGGGATGGGACCCGGAACGCGCGGGCAACCTGGAAGCTCCTTCACCTCCCGTTCGCCGCAAGCCAGGGCTGAGCGAGCCGGGCTGAGCGAGCCGGGCTGAGCGGGCGTGAGTAACTCAGGCGCATGCATACAGGCAGGATTCCTTCACGCATGGATCCCCCGGAACCTCAGCTTTGGAGCCAAGCGGGCAGTGAGCCCCTGTCCCGGCCCGGGCGCCACGTTCGGTGGGTCCTGCTCACTTCACCTGACCGCCCCCCCCAGGAAGCAAGAGGACAACTTGGAATCTGGGGGTCCTGGGCTAGAGAGAAAGGGTGCAGGAGAGGGCTGCTTCGCTGTGGCTCCTCCCTAGCTGCAGCCCAGCCTCGGGGCCGGCCCCACCACGGTCCCCAGAACCACAGGCCCTCGGGCCCCGCTCCCACTGACGCCCAGGGCAGCAGGCGGAGGAAGGAGGGGCCGGGCTCCTGCCTCCCGAGGGCCCTCCCTCTTCTTAAACAACAAAGCTACACACAAAGGTAGTGCACTACATTTGCGGAACAAGGAACGGAAGATAAGCTTTGGTGCAAATAATAATGTGAAATCCACGCACATAAGGAGATTCTGAGAATGTTTGTGACAATGGAAAAGCATGCGCGGATTTCAGAATAATGAAGCACCTTTTCACTCCATTTTCCCAGGGGGTATTGGCAGGGGCTCTCGTGTGCACCCAGGTCGCCCTTCAAGGCCTTCTCGGCCACGCTCTGCCCTCTGTGCCACTAGCAGGGTCCTGCCGAGCGCGGGTCTGCCTGTGTGTGTGCCTGTCTCCATGTCTGTCTACATGTCTGTGTGCCTGTCTCCATGCCTGTGTGTGTGCCTGCCTGACTGTGTGCCTGCCTGACTGTGTGTCTGCCTGCAGAGGCCCTGGCCTGCACGATCGCCAGACTCGCAACTCCCAAGCTGCCGTGCGGCTCCCTGAGCACAGACAGCCCCTGGTTTTTCTTAAACTTGCTCTAAAATTCCATCGCTACGGGGGATATCTGGGGCAGCTACGGTATTCCGTATGTCACTCGCTATAAAGACAGACACATGTCAGACGCCTCAAACAGTGTGGAAAATGACATCAGAAGATATTTACTGGGCTGCAAAACAATGTTTGAAATCCATGCCTGGACTTCTTCACAGTGCACGATTCTCACGACTCCCCGAAGACCATCCCACACATCTGTGCAAACCCACAGAGTGTCCTGTCACCCGCGTTAACACGTAGCAATAACCCACCAGTATTGGCTCATTGACGCTGGCAGACCACGCCAGGGCCAAACAATAGCAACAGGGGAGCCTGGGAGTGGGGAGACGGAGACAACGTGGTTCTGCCTGGTTCTCAAGTCTAACATCACCCTCAGAAAATACAGTCTACTATGGAAAAACACCCACTGCTGATGCACACTGTCTGCCCGTGTGTATCCCCTGGAGACGACTTTCAGAAAGCAGAGACGCTCGGAACAGAAACTCCCACCAGTGTGCGCTGCTCCCGGGCCGGGTGCCGACTCCAGGGGCAGATCCAGCCCAGACCCAGGCCGCCGGTGCTAGCGTCCCCGCCCTGAGAGCAGTGACAAGACCCCTTTAAACGAACCGGAAGGCCGCTTTCCCTGCAGCCGGGATCAGAGGGTGCCCGCCCGCGGGGCTGCACGCCTGCCCCTGTCCACCACCGGAGGAGGTACCCGCCTTGGCAGCTGCGGGGGCGTCTGGGAGCCCCTGCCACGAGGAGTCCTGAGACCCCAGCAGAGCCGCCCCTGCACTCGGGCCTTGTCCCTGGTTAAGGCAGCGAGGGAAGACAGCAGGAGCAGAGCGAGAGACAGCTCGACGGAGGGGGAGAGGAGAGGGCACCGCCGCCTTCCCAAGTCCTCCCTGGGGAGACGCCACGCAGTGGACAGGCAGGTCCCACCAGGGCCACCACGCCCTGTGCCTGCCAAAGCCGAGGTGGCGCCACCAGGTGGCAATGGGTGGGTCAGGTTCCTGCAGGTGGATGGGGGTGGAGGTCCTGCGATTCCAGAGGGCCATGCACAGAGCCGGGGCGGTGAGCGGGCGGTGAGCACCAGCTTCCTTCCTGCAGGGAGCTGACCACGTGCAGCACGACTAGGCCCGCAGCATGGGGGGTGGGAGTGATCCTGCAACACGTTCCCCGCCCCTGGTCCACGGGGGCCATGAGGAACTTGAGGCACTGCGCTCTGACTCCCAGGAGCCCCCATCCCCGAGCCTGAACCTCCCACCTTGGCTCAGCCTCCATTGCTGGCACCAGCTGACCACACAGGACTGTAAGGAGGACTGGCGACAGAAAACAGATAACCACCTTGAAAAGTGGGTGATGCTAATACGGGGGAGGCCGCTGACCATCACCTGGTAGGTGGGGGCCAGGCCCCAGGCGGGAATGGTGGGTGACCCGGGACAGTCTCCCGCCACGCCCCTTCCCCAGGACTGTTTTCTGACCCGGCACGGAGGTTGGAGGGCGCTCCCTAGACGGTGGGGGCACTGAAGATAAACTCGAGCTTGCACGAGCTTCAGCGAGCAGCAGCTGGCAGGGCCGCGCTCACAGGGTGCCCCCGCACCTTCCACGCGCTTGAACCCACAGCCCCGCCACGCCCACCAGGGTCCCCATCACTCGCACCCACAACCCTGACACACCCACCGGGGTCCCGTACACGCACCCACAGCCCCGCCACGCCCACCGGGGTCC
>CM027395.1:51781571-51805654 GCA_015711505.1 Sylvilagus bachmani
CTGCTTTGGGTCCCTGTCCACGTGGGAGACCTGGACGAAGCTCCTGGCTCCTGGATTCACGTCAGCCCAGCTCTGGCTGTTGTGGCCATTTGGGGGGTGAACCAGACGATGGAAATCTCTCTGACTCTCCCTCCCTCTCTCTCTCTGTAACTCTGCCTTTCATATAAATAATAAATCCTTTAAAAATTTCTCCTTTTTTTGTTTTTGATTAGTTGGGCTTTTTTCCAATTTTCCAAAATACTTGTTTACTTGGGACGCAAACAGAGAGAGCGCCATCTGCTGGCTCAGTCCCCGAATGCCACTCAGTCCAGGTCTCCCGTGGGGGTGGCAGCGGCTCAGCTCCTGAGCCATTGCCACTGCCTCCCCAGGTCTGCACTGCAGGAATCTGGAGTCAGGAGGCAGGGCTGGGTGTGGAACCAAGCGTTCCGGCGTGGGCTGTGGACGCCTTGACCAGCACCCTAACCCCCAGGCTACATTCCCACCGCCTGCCGTGTTTCTGGAACAGAGCTGTCCCTGGGAACTCCTGACCGACGGGGTTTTATTCGAGTGCTCTAGAGATGTCCCTCCACTGACCCACAGTGCCCATAGTTCCGGTGGAAGTCGGCTGTGACCCCTCACTCTGAATACTCGGCTTTATCTCTGCCTGCCTTCAACGTTCTCGCTTTACCCTCAGTCTTCAGCAATTCAAGCACTTTGTACCCTAACTTCAGACACAAAATTCAGAATGCAAAGCATTGGATTTGTCCTCAGTGTTCTCTGGGCATCTGTGATTTGTGGTCATTCATTATTTTCTTGCTAAGTCTGGACCACTGTCTCCTGAATGTTTTTGCCCTCTTCTCTCTCTCTCTCTCTGCCTCTCTCTCTCTCTGCCCTTCCCTCTCTCTCTCTGCCTCTCTCTCTCTCTCTATCTACCTCCCTCCCTCCCTCCCTCCCTATCATCTCTTCCTCGTGGGACTCCACTAACTTTTCTCTTGGATTCTTCAACACTGTCCCATAGTCCTTGTTTTTGCAGCTCCCCTGTGGGCACCGGTTCAAATCCCGGCTGCTCCACTTCCAATCCAGCTCCCTGCTGTGGCCTGGGAAAGCAGCAGAAGTTGCCCAAGTGCTGGGGCCCTGCACCCACGTGGGAGACCTGGAAGCAGCTCCCGGCTCCTGGATTCCACCTCGCCCAGCCCTGGCTGTCGCACCCATCTGGGGAGTGAACCAGCAGATAACAGATCTCCCCCCCCCATGTAACTATTTCAAATAAATAAATAAATCTTTGATTAAGAAACAACCCGGTGGACATTGCTTCTCCACTGTATCTGGGGCTGGTCTCGGCTGGACCCTGGTCCCACTGGAGGGGCAGCAGGGGCTTCAGCCTGCTCTTCCCATGAACGGCAGGAGCAAGAAAGACCAAGCGAAGACTCACGGGGACCCTGGGGCCCCTCTGGGAACTGTCACTCATGCACCTTTCCTTCCGTCGAAGCGAGCGCAGTCAGGGGTGGGGGAGGGCACTCCCCCGGGAACGGGGCGGGCGGGGGGCTGCAGTCTGGGAGCACCGGCTGAGCAACGCCCATCTGGTGGTCTCTCTCCTCCGGGAAGCAGAGGTGAGTAGGGAGGCCAGGAGTCCCGTCTCGAGGGTGGGCAGGGTGTGGAGCAGAGGGGAAACACTGTGCACTCCCCAGGCCGCTCCCAGCTCAGGGCTCCTGGCTCAAACTTGAACCCTTCCCGAGCGGCCTGCTCTGAGGCAGCGTCACGCCGTCTCCACGGGGAAGGGGCGGCGCCAGAGGTGAGGGCACACATTCATCACGGCTTCCATGTTTGGTTTTACAACCACGAGGACGCACTGGGGCTGTGTGTCCACAGCCAGCTGCTGCGGCAGGAGGCACCCGCCCTGGCCAGTCACCAGGGGGCTCTTTCCCCGGGTTCCACCAGCAAGGACTCGGCCAGGGCCCCTGAGGCAGCCTGCAAGCCGGGACATCCAGGGGGCGCAGGGGGCTGTCTGCAGTTGCTTCTGATCTGGGCTTTACTAGAACATTCCAAAGGACACTTCAGGCTATTTTCATTAGAGTCAAATGCACTCTGGCGTCCACTTCCTGTAAATGTTCAGATCTCGTGGAATGCAAGAGAAATTCAACGCCAACGCCACTCATTTAACAGAAACCCTCAGGATGCCAGTCTCTAGACTGTACAGAGGCCCCCTCCCCCAAACCCTCTCCATGACCAGGAAGCACCCAGGGAGAATTCCAGAGCTCTCAGGGTGGACAAGGGTGCTGGGCCCACTCCAGGCAAGCCGAACCCTCCTCTCCATGTCAACACACGCGGCCATGTGGCCACCGGCTCAGCCACCTTGAACCCGGATCACAGAAATGCACTGGTGTCCAGGAGGCAGCCCGCAGTCACCCCGAGGGCGATGGCAGCGTCTGAGCTCAGGTCAGAGAGGAGTGGCCGAGCCACCGACGGCAGGCGGCTGCCTGACCACAAAGGAGGCCCTGCTGCGTGCACGCCAGCTGTGCGCCACCCTGTACCCAGAAACCGTTTCCTGGCAGGCGAGCGTGTCCACCCTGTGCACAGACCTCATTTGACTTCAGGGCTCCGCGGCTATCTGAAGGCCAAAACACCCGAGGCGGAGGCGCCCACTGGGAGTCCAGCTCCCGGCAGGGAAGGAGAGAATGAGACCTCGCCGCCCTCCCCACCCACTGGTGCACAGGCAGGGCCTCCACCAGCTGGACGCCGGCCAAGGGATCATCTGCAAACTCACAGATGGCCCCAGATAGTCATGAATGGACTCTGTTTCCAGGGCCTCTTCCTTGCCGTGGGGAGGAACCCCGAGTTACCAGAGCTTTGCAAATGTGGCATTCAAGGGGCCGCAGGACAAGTCAATCACAGGACTGCCCGGCCCACAGTTGCCGAGGCAACTGCTCCTTGCCTTGCCGTGTGGAGGCACAACCTTGGGGGCTGTCACTGGGCTGTGGGGTGAGCATGGCCGAAGGGATGCTGCGCCCACAGAGAGAAGGGAGAACCAGTCAGTGCCACAGGAGGCCAGGAGAAGCAAAAGCCCCAAGCTGGCAACCCCCAGCGACAGGAAGGCTGGGGGTGAGAAGGTGGAAGCCCCCGGGGTAGGAACCAAGGGCTGACAGGCAGGGCAGCCTCGTGCCCCCCGCTCTGCAGGAGCAAACGGAGCACTGCACAAAGGCACGGTCCCTTAGAAGTGGTAACAAAACAGAGTGGGGCGGCCCTTGCTGTCGTCAGTGCACCAGGGCCGGGCTGGGGTCCCAAGGCCCCGCCATCGCAGCCGCGCTGGATCACCGCTGTGCTGAGAGCAGAGAGCCCGGGGCTGCGTGTGCCGCACGAGGTCCCTGCCTGCCCTGCCGAGCCGTGGGGCCCGGCGTGGCTGAAACGCGGGCTCATCTAGCAGCCAGGGCCGAGGTGCTTTCATAGCAGCAATTCTGCTGCCGCGGGGCATGTGGGAAGTCAGAGCCGGGGTCTGGGCCCCACCCGGCTCCTCCTGGCCGGCTGACCCTGCAGACCGGGCTCCTTGTCAATCACCCGGCCCGAAGGGGCCTGTGCACACGAGGAGCCTGAGACGGTGGGTGTCAGGGCAGCGGGCTGCCAGTGGCCACTCGCCTCCGCCCAGCTCAGAGCTAGTCCCCCGCCACTTAACCCAGCGGGGCCCCGCACTCAGCACCCTTCAACGTGCTGTTGGAACAAGCCAGGTGTGGCCGTCAAACAGATGCGGTGAGTGTTGCGATTGGTAAGAGACGGATTCGGTGCCATCGGCGCAGAGCTGGTCTCCCTGGCGTCGGGTGCCGACGTCCACTGCTCAGCGCTTTCGGAAATGAACGCGTACACGGCCCTGTTCTCACAGGGAGGAAGCAGACCCAGCCACGGCATCCCTGAGCGTCCAGTCCTGGTCAACACTGCCGAGTCAGAGGAACGAAGACCACGTTTGAGGGCAGAGGACGAGGAAGTCTAACCCACGGGTGGACGAAGGCGGCAGCAGGCCCTGGTCTAGAACATTCTGCTCTGCAGCTCTCAAGGGCTGCGGAGAGGGGTGGGGCCGCTGAGCCAGGTGCTGAGGACAGCAGATCTCCTGAGGCCCGCATCGTGGTGGACGCCAGCCTCCCGCATGGACACCGGTTCTAGCCAGCTCCCTGCTGATGGCCTGGGAAAGCAGCAGAGGACGACCCCAGCGCTTGGCCCCTGCACCCACGTGGGAGACTGGGAGAAGCTCCCGGCTCCTGGCTTCAGCCATGCCCAGCTCTGGTCGTTGCGGCCATCTGGGGAGTGAACCAGCAGATAGAAGGCCTCTCTCTCTCTCTCTCTCTGTCTAACTGCTCCATTTGAAAAAAATAAAATCTCAAAGAAAAAAGAAAAACTCAGGCGACAGCGAGGCATGTGAGACAGGGCACGGCTCCCGGGAGACTTAGCTGCACCTCCAGGAGGAACACAGTGCGCCTGCTCAAGGCCGCCGGGTGCTCTCTGGTGGTCGGCGGGGGGGCGGAGCAGTGCGCCAGGCGACTTCCGCTCTTCCCGCACCTCTGTGGCCGCCCCACCCCACATTCCCGGGTCCTGATCGGCCCCAGCTTGATCTGCAGCTTGAGCTGGCCTTGTCAAGGCCGGTTCCTGGAGTCACCCTCTGTCTGAACAGCCACTCTGCTTTGCCACGGGCTCAGCCTTCACCGTAGAACGTGGAAGGAGGAGGAAAACGCACTTGGCCTGGTGACAGTGGAACCTGCCCAGGACCTACCAGTGGCTGAGGGGGCTTCAGACACGGACAGCCTCAGGACCCCCGTGTGCCCCGGCCCGAGAGCTAGACCCCCTCAGGGTGCGCACATGTCTAGACAAATTCTTGATATAACCTGGGGCCCTGGGAACCTCAGAACGTGAGGATGCAGGGAGGGAAGCGGACTTGGGGAACTCCGAGTCCCCGAGAATTCCCTCTCACAAAGGCTCATTCCTTTCCCCCGGTTTTGATCGAGATATTTTTCTTTTTTTTAAAGATTTTTATTTATTTATTTGAGAGGTAGAATTACAGTGAGAGGAAACGACAGAGAGAGCGGTCTTTCCTCCGTTGGTTCACCCCCCAAATGGCCGCTATGGCCAGAGCTGCGCTGATCTGAAGCCAGGAGCCAGGTGCCTCTTCCTGGTCTCCCATGGGGTGCAGGGCCCAAGGACCTGGGCCATCCTCCACTGCCCTCCCGGCCCACAGCAGAGAGCTGGACTGGAAGGGGAGCAGCCGGGACCAGAACCGGCGCCCATATGGGATGCTGGCGCCGCAGGCGGAAGATTAACCTACCGTGCCACAGAGCCAGCCCCTGATCGAGATATTTTCAGCAAGCTTTCGTCTTTGGGGAGCAGCCTGAGGACTGGAAGTGGACCTGTGCCACGTGGCCTGCAGAGCGACCGTCACACCGCTGTGTGCACAGAACCGCAGCTACGGGGACCCAAAGCTCCTCCCCCAAGGGAGGGGAGAGGCGAGCTCAGTCCTCGTCACATGGAGACAGCAGGGGGAAACACAGCCTTAGGGAGCGGGCTCTGCCAGGGCCATCCTGACGACACTCACTCCAGCGTCCCTCACCCACGCACTCACGAACCTGAGGCACTGCCCACCATACACCAGGAGCAAGACTTACACTCGACTGAGCCAGCAGTGCCACGTTTACACCGAGGGAGACCCCGAAGGTGGCAGGCCACGCAGACATTAAACACCAAGTGTCCCCACTGGGAGCACGTGTGAAATGCAAACAAAACATCCCAAGCACTGCACCGCTGTGTGCTTGGCACAACCCGCCCCGTTTTATGAGGAAGGCGAGCACGCGTGTTGCATCACGTGTTCATGTCTGGAACACGCGTGTGGCACATGGAGGGGCTGGGGTGTGCTTCCCTGAACATCACTGTGAGAGGCCTCCACGCTCCTCTGTGTGCGTTGGTCTTCCTGTGCTCGCCAACTCTGCACCGTCTAGCAGGAGGAACAGCACACAGAGGCAGCAGGAAGACATGATGGGACAGAGGTGGGCGGACAGAGGGAACGATGGGCGGGTGGAAGGAGGAGGGATGGACGAGACGCAGGCTGTCGTTCTTGGCAGGAGCCACCTGGGAGAGGCCGAGGCCTCCCTGTGCATCCCAGCAGGCACACGACGCCACCTGCCCACAACGAGGATGTGAACTCTGACCCCTTGGCTAAGGTGGGGCTCCCCTGGGTCCTGGCCCTTTCTAGCGAGCAGCCTGCAGGACTTGCCCTGCGCCCAGCACACTCCCACCCCGGTCTTGGCAGCATCCATGGCTTCCTCTGAAGAGGCTTACTCTGCTCAGCTATGTCCAGGGGAAACGCCGCAGACCACCACGAATCGGCTGAACGCGAGCTTTCTTGCCTTCGGGGCGGGGGCTCCCTAGGCAGGAAGCTGCAATGACCCCGTGTCTGTGAGAGCCAGGCTTCTTCCCTGCCACCTGTGACACTCAGCCCTGGCCACCGCACCTCCCCGCAGCACTGGGGTACACACCACGAGTGCCCACGGCCATCGGTGAGAGTGGCGGACGGGAAGCGAAGCAGCCGGGACTCGGACTGGCGCTCCACCTCTGGGTGCCAGCCCTGCAGGCAGCCAGCTCAACCGCGGTGCCACACAGCCACACAGACGCTTCCAACCCATTACACAGATAGGGAATCGAGTCTCAGTGAGGGGAGTAACTCCCGACGTGAGACAACGGGCTTCACACAGACCTGGAAGTCACGCTTCTCCCCTGTGCTCACGCCCTTCACCTGGGTCCCCCAGAAGCCAGAAGATGCCGGCAGTGGTCCACGGGGCCGCCCCCAGCCAGGCTCAGCCATCGGCGAAGGTGCTCTGGCTCCTGGGAAGACTCCTTGGATTCTGGGCCGGGGGGCGTCCACTCAAGGAGCCCACCCACGTCTCCCCTTCCCAACGTTCCGCTCCACGCCTCTCAAAGCAAACAAGCCAAACAGCACTGCACAGAAACCCCGCAGCGGCTCCTGTGTTCATCCGAGCGCCCTCGAGGGGAGAAGGACGTGTCTAAAGGACGCGCTGTGAACCCTGGAGAAGCACGCGTGAGCCAGAGGACGCGGGCAGTGGACGAGAAGGTGACCCTGGCCGAGGTGGGGCTGCCGGCAGTGCCAGCTCCCCAGTGGGGTCATGGCCACTTTGAAAAGGGTCCAAAGTTAGGGACAGTTAGGGAAAAGCCCGTGACTAAGACCTTCATGGGCCAGCCGCGCCTTGACTGCCCGCAGTGACGGGGCGGGCTGGAGGTGGGGACCGGCACGGCAGTCGCGGTGCACTTACGAGCTGCACACGTGGCCTCGGAGCTGTACTCAGAGCAGGCGCAGTCGACGCTTCGCTCCGGCTTTCTGTTTGCTGTGAGCACAACGCAAACGGACAAATCCCCAGGCGCCAGAGCCTTCCTGCCTCCTTGGTCCAGGCAGGGTGTGCGTGCCGTCACCAGCGGCCCCTCCGACGCCACCTCTCACGTGCACGCCGTGCTTGCCTTCTGCTGTGCTCCCTTCCTGCATGGCCTCCCTGTTTCCGGTGTCACGGCGGCCCCCGGGGCACTCCGGACACGGCCGCCCGGCCGTCAGGATCACCCCGCCATGGCCCAGCTGGAGGACACGCCACGCGAGAGACGCACCTGCTTCCCACATCCACCAGCATGCTTCATTCCCCCACAACATTCTTACAAACAGGTCACCACGGTACCTCTTGCTTGCGCTCTGTCGCTTTTTACAGTCACCCGACAGCAGGACAGCAGGCCTCTGTGTGCGCATCTGCACACGGCCCAGCGTTCTCAGCCCCGGGGGCCTCCTGTTCTGGGCTCTGTACTCGCACCTCGACCCCAGCCCCTCACCCCCACCAACCATTCTGCTGGTTCACTCCCCAGACAGCTGCAATGGCCAGAGCTGAGCCAATCCGAAGCCAGGAGCCAGAGCGTCTTCCGGCGCTCCCACGTGGGTGCAGGGACCCAAGCACTTGGGCCATCTCCCACTGCTTTCCCAGGCCACAGCAGAGAGCTGGATCAGAAGTGGAGCAGCCGGGACTCGAACCAACTGGTGCCCATATGGGATGCCGGTGCTGCAGGCTGGGGTTTTAACCCACTGCACCACAGTGCCGGTGCCTAAACCTCTTCATGAGACACCCCCTCAGCCACCAGGAGAGGCTCGCAGGGGTGGACAGCCTTGAGGCCACTACACCTCCTGCGTGGTGAGCACAGATATGAGCCTGGGGGTCCTCAGAGCTGCTGGGGGCTGGAGGGCGGGGGCACCAAGGACTCTGGGAGGTGGGCGTTTCTCTTTTCCACCCTCCTTGGGGCCCTTGGTTTGGCTCATGAGGAATCAAGGCTCACAGAGGTTGAACAGCACACCCCAGGCCGTGCCACACACCCCGACCCAGAGCCATGCTCTGACTTCCTCCTCCTCCGGGTGCACTGGGGTGAGGCCTCGCCTGTGGGCACAGGGACGCCCACACTAAGAAAGTCCCCGGGGGCACGAGCAAAGCGCAGAGCACCCGTGCCTGGAGCCCTCCGCCTCTCTGCCCTCCCAGCGTCACGGGAGCCTTGCTCGCAATGGGATACGCCGGCCGTCTCAGCCTGGCTGACGCAGAGTGGGGTGCGTTAATGTCAAGGCAAATTAATTAAAATGCAACCCAAGCTCTCTGGAAACCACAGAGCCGCGGTCTTCAATGCCTGGTGCCCCCCCCCCCCAAGAGCCAGCTCAGCCCCTCCCCCGCGCTGGAGCGCGTCTGTCTCACTTCCCTCCTGGACTTCGGATCGCGTCCTTCAAGGAACTCGGCTTTGGGTATCACCTAGAGTTTCTGTACCTAGAATTCCAGCTTTCCTTCTTTTCAACAGACACTAGACCGAGAGACTGCTGAGTCCAGCAGTATTTCCATCAGGGCCCAGCGAGAGTCAGATGGTACACATTAAAATGAGGGGAGTCTACCAAAGAGACAGCCACCAAGGGAGAGGGCAGAGCCCCCGTGGCAACGGCGGGTGTGTGTGTGACGGCACCTGCAGAGGGGAGAGGCGGGGCCGGGGCAGGACCAGGGAGCTGCAGAGAGCGCGTGTGGACCCGCAGCTTGGCAGGACGGAAGCCGCCCCCACCAGTTTCCCATCACTATTCACAGTTCCCGAGGCTGAGGGCCCAGTGGCCCCGGCCAGGCTCTGAGGGGTCTCCTGGGCCCCCTCCCGGCAGGAGTGCATGGGGGTGGGGGTGGGGGGTGTGCCAAACAGGAGTCAGAGAGAGGCTGGGGGCAGGGAGGCGGGCTCCACCACAGCCTTCCCAGGAACACTAACCAGGGTCCCCTCCTGAGGACAGCGCCCCAGGGGCCCACCCCCTCAAGTTGCCACCGTGGGTCCCAGCCTGCAGCACGTGGGCTCCCAGGGTACGGCACACACCCAGGGCATGGCAGTGGCTGAGCGGGCCGCTGGCACAGCCCGGTGGGCAGCCCTGGGACCCAGGCCATGGGATGCAGAGGGGACTTCAGTGCAGGGCCTTGTCTTTCTCCACTCTTGGCCGCGGGCCCCTGACACAGGACTCGGCCTCTCTACGCCTCCGTCTCCGGGTCTGGCCTCGGCTCTGGCAATCCCACAGTGCCAGGGCCGGCCTCGGCCAGCCACGTATGCTGCCGGCGCCTCTCTGGGGGGTTCCTGGGAATCCAGGGGTTGGAAGCCTCAAGACTCTGCCATGAAAACAGACCTCACGCCTGGACGCCCTGGACATGGTGCTCACCTAAAATCACCCTGAGGTCTCAGAGCCGCGTCCCCCGCCCTCGGGGGGTGAAAGCAGGACAAGACTGACGCAATGACGCGGTTCCCCGCGGCTGCCGCAAGGGTTACGTGAGCCAACAGCGTGTGAGCCTAGGTCCATGTGAGCCCCTGAAACACACGGTCCCCAGGTGTCCTCCAGAGACGAGATGCTGCAGCTCCTCTGGGAAGACAGTCCACGCCCCCACCCCCTGCACCAGGCTGCTCTGTGACGGCTCTGGCCCCTGTAGAGCAGCCGATGTCGCGATGCAAATGTTGCATCCAGGCCTCCCAATAGAACCCTCTCTGCATGAGGCCAAGCCCACCTGCTGGGGGCTGGGGGTGGGCATCCACAATGAGGTCTCCCCTACCCACACCTCTGTGCAGGTCCCTCAGACAGTCGTAGACGCCCCAGGGAGCAACAGCAGAACCAGCCAGCTGGGCCCAGCCCAGGCGCCGCAGAACTCACGCAGGCACAGAGCGAGCTGGCAAGGCGGATAGGAGGCCCCGGCCCCTCTCTGCAGCCCTGCCTGTTCCCGGGACGCTGCTGCTCAGAACTGGTCCAGCCAGAGAATAACTGACATGGCCGCCACCGCATCCCCACCCTCAGAATAAAGTTACGTGGCCGACACGCCTGCTCCCATCATGCACCTGACGCCATGACACCTGTGGGATGTCCAAAAAACGACAAGAAAATGGGCAGTACTCAAGCCCCACCCAGAGCTCTACTCCATGAATATTCAATTAAACCCCACCCCCATGTGTCAAGATCACACAGAGGGAAGACCCCCCATGCCATGGAGGGCAGTTCACATGGGGCAGGCCACGCTGCCCACGCTGCCTCTCGTGGAGGGCGCAAACCACTCCTCTGCAACCCTTTACCTACGTCTCACCCCTGGGTTCTCACCAGGCCCCTCTCAACACCGCCCCTGTCTCTGGGAGCTGGAATCAGAGCAGGTGACCGTGGCCGGGGTCCACAGAAGGAAAGTGTCCCCTGGCTCGGTCAGGACAACGTCGGGCGGAACAGCCAGCCTCAGGGACGGCCCACGGCGCTCCAAGGCAAAGGACTAGCCGGGCCGGGATTGTGCCAGACCTGGCATAAGGGGCAGGACCGGGGCAGCGACAGGGGCCATGCCAGAGCAGGTGGTGCACTGTCCCCCACCCGACCCACCTGGGACCCAGAGACCCACGGGGAAGGTGAGTGAGACGGAACAGGTGGGAGGGGAAGGACACGGAAGCCAGGGGCCGGGGGAGGAAGCCGCCTCCAGGTCCCCACACTCGGCTCGCCCCCGGGAAGGGGGGTGTGCGGTGGTAGGAGGGTCTGCCCCGTGTGTCCCGCTCTCCTCTGTCCTGGGTTGAGGAACCCCGCGTTCTGCCGAGAATCCCCCTTCTGAACGACATCCTGGGGTGGGGGCGTGGCCCTCAGGCAAAGGCCGTGTGTCTCCTTGGTTCTTTTCACGAAGCGTTAAAATACAAATGATCGCATCAAAATCCATCCTCTCCTTTGCTCTTCCCACTGCTTCTGTTACAGAGTCTGAGACGCACTTGGGGGAAACCTGACAGCTCTCGCTCCACGTCTGCAAATGAAGCAAACCCTCCTCCCGAGGCACCACCACCAGCGGATCCAGCTTCCAGGGGAGGCGGGAGCCTCAGCGGCCACACGAAACTCCTGGACCTCACTGCCCCGGAGCAGCCCCCACTGAGCTCCAGCGAAGCCACGGTGCCGAAGTCCCAAGACCGCGTGGCAGCGGCGGAGTAAGGAGTAAGCTGGCTCAGCCCTCGACATGCGTGGAGGCCTCAGAGGACCACGCTTCACGATCAGTGCACGGGCGAAGACGTCCTGGACAGGCGCACGACGTGCAGCCAGAAGGGAAACGGCAGTGACGGAGCAGCAAAGCTCACAGCTTTTGTTCCTCAAAATTCACCGTTTCACAAGGAAAACAGAGCCACGAACGGGAACCCACGCCGCTGAGAGAGAACTCACGTTAGAACACACCGAACGCTTCTACGGATCGCTAAGGAGCGTCCAGCCGAAAAATGAGCAGAAGCCTCCAAGGGGTGACTCACGGGGCAGAGAGAGAGATGCCAACCAAGGGGGAGACGAACGGCACTGTCAGCGAGGAGACAAGGGCCCCCCGGAGGGTGAGGTCCACAGAGCCCCGCGTGCCAGCTGCCCTGGGGGACCCCACTCCCGAGTGCCCATGGTGCCGCCGGCGCGGCTCGCTGCTTGCCAGTGCCTGGAAAACCGACCCCCAGCCGCCGTGCGACCCGGGCACTCTGCTCTGAGAGAGAGCACGCCTGAGAAACGATGACACCGGCAGGAGCCATCTGCGGGGGACGCGCTCGGCACCTCAGTCACAGCTGCCACACTGCCGTGACACAGGCGGACGCCGGGACACCAAGACAGACGTCAAGGGAACGACCCCCTCGAAACGGTGTCCAGCCAGACACAGGAGCAGGTGCTCCCGTGAAGTCCTGGGAGCACCTGGAGCACGGCCGGGGAGGGGGGGCTGGGTGACACCGGCCCACCGCCGCGTCTGGGAGCCGCTCTCCGCTTGTGAGAAATCCATGAGCTGTAGTTGCATACTTAAAGTCATGTGAGCTGCACACAATTCACCGTACACTCATTACACTTCAGAAACATCAAAAAAAAAAAAAAAAACAGGTCCCTTGAACAGCAAGTTGAACCCCCTCCCCCCAGGACAAAGGCGATGACCCAGGCCCACGTCCACTCGTGCGCGGAACTGTGACGACCTCCCTCAGAAATACTCCGCGTGCACCTACGGGTCGAATCTGAGCAGAGACGACTGTGCAGGGCCTGGGTTGTTAACACGTCGGAGTTTCCTTTGTGCTGACTTTACAAACCGATGTGGGCTGGGTGGAGCAAGCCAAGAGGAACAGAGTGGCTGGCGCCCGTGCTCAGCTCCATGTGTAGTGCCCCAGACCCTAGCCCCGTATGTGCAGACACAGCTGCCAGGGCTGTACTGGTTAGAAACATGCAACACGGCTGTGGGATGCCTGCTCGTGATGCTAATGAAACTGTCATGACCGGCAAGCCCACTCCCATCATGCCCCTGCACCATGACATCCCATCATGTCCCTGACACCATGACATCCCATCATATACCTGGCACCATGACACTCCCATCATGCACCTGAACCCCACTCCCATCATGCCCCTGCACCATGACATCCCATCATGCCCCTGACACCATGACATCCCATCAAATACCTGGCACCATGACACTCCCATCATGCACCTGAACCCCACTGCCATCACACACCTTATGATGCATCTGTGATGCACCCACATTCTGAGATTTCCAAAAAAGGGGAGCAGAAATGAGCACACTCAAGCTTCACTCCAAACGCTGCCCCCAGTTGAGTTTCCTGTTCAGCCCCCAGCCCCACCCACCCACACTTTCTCCTGGGGGGTCTTTCCCTCTGCCTTTAAACCAGTCTCGCCTTCCTGCTCACCTGGAACAAGCCTCGCCAGGGCCCTCCCCACAACACAATGACCGCACACACTGGCTCGAAACCATAGAAATTCATTCTCTCATGGCTTGGAAGGCCGGAAGCCCAAAATTAATGTCTCTGACCAAACCCAAGGTGTCAGCAGCATCCACTCCCCCTGGTGGGTGCAGACGACTGCTGGCATGTGGCACCTGCCCACCTTGGCCTGGGCACGGCCACTACCCCCAACCACCTGCAGCTCTGCTCTTCCTCGGGTTGCTTGACCTCTGCTCATGCCCAGCACCCCCCACCACCACCACCACCACACACACTAGGAACTTCTTTCTCCTGCCCCTGCTGGGCAGGCCAGCCGCTACTCTGCAGGACCCACGGGAACACCAGCTCAAGGCGCTGGGTGGACATGGGTCACCATCCACAGCATGAGGTGTCAGGTCCCCCTCCCCCACACACCCAACTCTCCCAGAAGAGCAGGTGCACAGCCAAGCGAAAGACAGGACTAAAGAAGTGGTGCTGGGTGTAAACATGGCTGAGAGGAAGGCGGGGAGCCCCAACCTGCCTTTCCCGGGGGCTGCAGGCCTCTCTGCTGACGTGGCTCCCATCAACCACCAAGCTTCCCACGGGTGGGGGGAACGTGCGTCACATGTCAACCTCTCAGCCAATCACGACAGCCACACACACACCTTACCCAATCAGCTCATGGCTGGTTCACTCCCAGGCAAGCGTGGTGAGCCATGCCGCTGGCGGAAGCTAACCAGATCCATCCTCCAGCAAGAGGTGCAGAGCAGGGATATGCTCAAGTGCTTTTCACATGAAACTACTCCAATATTTAGAGCACCACACGTGTTTGAAATAGGATGGTAAAATAAGGGGTTTTTCCCTAGAGATCCTGCATATGCCATTCATTTATTTTCCACATGAACAGTTTTCATAATAAATTTTTCATTTTAGAGTCATTTAGACTTACAGAAAAGCTGCAAAGAGAACAAAAATCTCTGTATACCCTCAACTCATTTCCTAGGCCGTTAATGTTTTATGTCGCCCTGCTGAGGAACCAACGATGCACTGCTTAAACCCCACGGGGGTTCTGAGCCCCTGCTCCCCCATCCTTCCTGGTCCCATGATCCAACAGGACCACGCACCGGATTCTGCTGGCGCCACACCTTCCTAGGCTCCTCCCACATGTGCCACTGTCTTCCGTGTTCCCGACGACTGTGAGAGTTTTGAGGAAGCGGCTTGGGTGTGCCGTAATCGGGGTTTGTCTTTCTCTCATGATTGGACTTGACTGATAACTTTGTGCACAAAGAACACCAGGCAAAATGTCTTCACCACATCACAGCAAGGGTGCAGGGGCCAAGACTCAACACCCACCTCGCTGTTGGAGAGGGACTGGACCCCGTGTAGACAGGTCCACCACTGCAGAGACTGACCTGGACCCCAACACCAGACAGGCCCACCACTGCTGATGCCAACCTGGACCCCAACACCAGACAGGCCCACCACTGCAGATGCTGACATGGACCCCAACACCAGACAGGCCCACCACTGCGGAGGCTGACCTGGACCCCAACACCAGACAGGCCCACCACTGCTGATGTCAACCTGGACCCCAACATCAGACAGGCCCACCACTGCTGATGTCAACCTGGACCCCGAGAGCCCACCCCGTGCACTGCTGGTGTCGACCTGGACCCCGAGAGCCCACCCCGTGCACTGCTGGTGTCGACCTGGACCCCGAGAGCCCACCCTGTGCACTGCTGGTGTTGCCCCGCCCCTTGGAGGAGGCGGAGTCCTGGGCGCCCTGCACTGCTCTTCCCTCCCCCACCGCCTTCCACCTGTGGTCTCGGGAGTCCACTCACAGTCCCCAGCCTCTGCCTCAAAACCGTGAAATATCTGAAAAGGAAAATAAACTCTCAAAGCCACATGCAACTCTTTGGTTAATAAATGCTCAGACATGCACTAGATTCTTTAGAATCCATGTAAGCACTGTGTAAGCGCAATCTTACAGCGGGGGACACCTGCTGAAATGAGCACGCTGAGAATCCCACTTAACTGCTGCTCGGGCAGTGAAGGGCGGGATACACAAGACTGGGGCGCCCTGCGGGCAGCGGCCTTGCTCTCGGCTGTGCCGGGCCGACAACGTGACGGCCAAGCCAGGGGACTGGAGGGACAGGACACTGCTTTCTGGCTCCGTGTCACCAGCCATCAGCCATGACACTCGCTCCCTTCTCTGAAGGCCACACCCGAGCCCTGCAACGCAGCCTCCTTGGAGGAGGTCAGTCTTCTGCTTTGATCTGTCCCTGCTCTTCTCTACTCACTCATCCCAGATCCTACACCTGAGCGTAGCCAGGGGAAGGCCCAGGGATTACTGATCGGTGAGCGACTCGGGACAAGATGACCGGGGCCAGCGCTGTGGCGTAGTGGGCTAGGCCTCCACCTGCAGTGCCAGCATCCCATATGGGCACCAGTTTGAGTCCTGGCTGCTCGGCTTCTGATCCAGCTCTCTGCTGTGGCATGGGGTAGCAGCAGAAGATGGCCCAAGTCCTTGGAGCCCTGCACCCACGTGGGAGACCTGGAAGAAGCTCCTGGCTCCTGGCTTTGGATTGGCTCAGCTCCAGCCATTGTGGCCATCTGGGGACTGAACCATTGGATGGAAGACCTCTCTCTCTCTCTCTCTCTCTCTCTCTGCCTTTCAAATAAATAAATAAATCTTTAAAAAAAAAAAAAAAAAAAAAGGTGTTGCTGCAGTCTTGGGCCCTGCTGAGAAACCCAGCCTGCTGTAGCTGAATGAACCAGAGACAGGCGCCGGCTTCCCGGCCCCCGTCAGGGTCTGTTCTTCCTGCTATTTTGGGTGCAACTCTGAGCAAGCCCCTCATCTGCTTGGAAGCCCCCCCACACCCACAGGCTGAGAGCAACCTCCCGGAGAAACAGCGCAGGGCCAGGCCCGCTCTTGCAGGCACAGAGGGAAGTGGGGTGAGGGTGGGGGGCAGTGGGTTATGGCTGCAGCTCGCTGCCTACTGCGAAGAAATCCCAGAGCGAGGGATTCTCTGGGCACTGGGCGGGGCCCGAGGGACAGGATGCTTGGGGCACCAAAGGGACCACAGAGTGTTCTGGATGGTCTGGGCCGGAGCAGCCAAGATTGGGGTGCAGGCAGGGGTGCCCAGAGGCCAGGAGAGAGACAGCCCCACCCCAGACCCCAGACGCTGTCAGAAGGGCAGGGGTCCCGGTCTGCTGGGCCAAAGGCTGTGCCCCGGCTCAGAGCAAGCGAAACACACAGCCACGTCAAGTGGTGCAGGGGCCGCGGACCCCGCCGTTTTGTCGCGTTGTCTGCGTGATTAGTGAGAGCTTTGGTGACTGTTTTTATTTTTTAAATTAATTGACTTGAAATTACTGGAAAGGCAGAGCCCCCATGTGCTGCTTCACCCCCCTAATGGTTCATTCCTCAAACGCCCACAACAGCCAGGTCAGGGTCCAGCCAGGAGCCAGGAACTCAACCCCGGCCTCCCACATGGGGGCCAGCAAGGGGAGCACCCACGGCTGCTCCCAGGGTTGGGAAGTAGAGCCGAGACTCACGGCCACTCCGGTAAGGGACGCAGGTTTCCCCGGTGGCATGGTCCCTGCTGTGCCATGGGCCACGCCCCTGCATCCCTCCCCTGCATGCCATGGGCCACGCCCCTGCATCCCTTCTGTGCCTGTCCTTGAGACCCAGTGTGGGTTCACATAGCAGGAACGGCCACACCTCCAGCTACTCCCAGCAGAGATGGCAGCCGGCACCTCGCAGGAGGAGCGGGAAACTGTGCTCTCAGTCCCGGCCACTGCCACTCTCTGCCCCTGGCGTGGGGGGTGTGCCCAGCGTATGGAGCCTGGGGTCCCTTGCTCCGCCAAGCTCCCATCCTGTCCTGGGTGCACACAGTTTCTTTACATGACTAATCGGGGCGTGGTTCTCCTGCACGAGCCCCTGAAGGCAGCTTTCCAAGGTGCATTTCTTCCCATCACGGTTCTAACCGGGGCCAGCTCAGCAGCCAAAGGCCTCAGAGGGCAGGTCCTCTGGCTCTGTCCTATCATTGCCAGTAACACTGCCCGTCTGCTGGGAAAACCTGCAGCTCCGACCACGACGCCACGGAGCGGCCCCTGGATACACCCCCAGAAAACACGAAAGATGGATTTATGTATCTGAGAGGCAGAGTCGATCTCTGTCCGCTGGTTCACTCCCCAGATGGCCACAACGGCCGGGGCTGGGCCAGGCCAAAGCTCCTCTCTCTCTCTCCCCTTCCTCCAGGTCTCCCACGTGGGTGCAGGGACCCAAGAACTTGGCCCATCTTCCACTGCTTTCCCAGGAGCATTACAGGGAGCTGGATTGGAAGTGGAGCAGCCGGGACTCGAACCCACAGCCACATGGAACACTGGTGCTGCAGGCGATGGCTGAGCCCCCACGCCGTGACCGGGGCTACGGCTCTTACTGAAGCTACATGTTTAGACAGACATCCCTACCATCACTATGATGTCTTGTCTTTTGTAGAGACAATAAATTCCTACTAATTAGTGGTAAAGGTTATGGCTAGGATAAAATGTTTTATGTATAAATAAAAATGTATTTATGCTGATAAACATGTGCTATAAATGATAAACATAAAACATAATGTAGTCTGTGTTATTCATAATGATAAAATTGTGCAGATAAAAGTGATATAGAAATTTTATTACAAATAGATAATAAAACATAGCTACACAGAATAGCTATGTATATGCAAACATGTTATAACTGACATTTAAATTGTTTTGAAGATTAGCGGTAATAAGGATGTGGGGTGGGTATCTAAGAAGCCACTTGGGGCTCCCACATCCCACCCTGGAGAACCTGAGACGGAGTCCCGGCTCCACGCCACAGCCCAGCTTCCCGCAAAGGCGCAGGCGGTGGCTTAGCGCTAGCCCCGGCCCTAAGCCTCCCATGTGGGAGCACAGATGGAGCCCCTGGCTCAGCAGAGCCCACCCCAGCTCTCCCAGGCATTTAGGGAGTGAACAGTGGATGAGAGATCAGTCTCAGTCTCTGTCTCTGTCTCTCTCTCTCTCTCTCTCTGACGGACAGGGCCCAGACAGCACACAAAGCCCGTGGTCCCAGAGGGGCCGGGCCCTCGGCAGCACCCCTCCCATGGAGCTCTCAGGATGTTCCCCCACCACATGGAGGGTCTGCGTCCCCTCCTCTGAACCTGTGGTTAACGAAGCCAGCCCTGAGCCGAGCAGCGAGAGGTAGGACAGCCACGCAGGCCACGTGCTCTGCCACCAGGACAGCCATGAGCCTCATTCCCCAGGCCCAGCCAGGGCCCCGCGGGGCTGCTAATGACATACGGTGTTAGCGCTGGCTCAGCATCCGGAAGCCCACCAGGCTCTGCACTCTGAAATGGACCCAGCCCCCAGGGGCTCCGCTCGGCCCCACGCCCAGCTGTGGAAACGCCAGGGCTGGGGGGGCCCTGGGGCTGAGCTAGGGTCTCACGTGGACGTTCCTGCACTCCCACAGCTCCTCAGGGCCAGCCGGCCACGCCCAGGGGCCACGGCGAGTCTGCCCAGCCCCCAGCCCCACGCAGCACTGCTGGCCGTGGCAAAGGCACCTCCCAGCCTTGGCACGATCAGGTTTCCTGACGCCAGCATCCCTCGCACGGCTGCCGGCAGCAGGCTCCGCATTAAACACCCGATTAGAGCCGTTTGCCGTGGGATTTACAGGGATTTTCCCCAGCACCCCAGAGATCCCCATTTCCCTGGGACATTTAACACAGCTGTCAAGACTCCCTCCAACCTAGCTCTGGCTGAGGCTCGGGCAGGGGCTGCAGAGGACGGGGAGTGGGCAAGCCCAGAGCCTGGGGGCCCACAAGGAGGAGGAGGGGACCCCCGATATGGACAAACGTCCCGGGCTCTGAAATCCTGGGCCCTTCCCCAGGCCACTACCGAGATGCTGGGCCCTCGTGGACCCCACAGAGTGCCCACAGCTCTGCCCCCAGCCACACAGCCTCGTCTGATGCCGACCCGGCCCGAGTCTGGGACTCTGGCGGACACACAGGACCGTCTGTGCCTCAGCCTCCTCCTCTGTGAGCCCCCCTCCCATCATGTACCTGAACCACACTCCCATCCTGCCCCTGACACCAGGTTGGCACCTGTACACAGACATGAGACTGCACGTGTGTGCCGCGTGTCAGGAGCCCAGCTGGCATTAGACTTGTTCCAGAAGGTTCATAACAGTTTTATTCGTGGTGCCTGAAATGAAATCCACGGTGGATAAGCCAACCAGGGTGAGTCTGCAGGGCCTCTGCCTGGTGACAAACACGGGCACACATGGGCGACTGTCACAGATCTTCCAAGGACGCACGAAGCCGTGGAGAGCCAGGCACACTGCAGAGAGGTGGGGGGTTGGAGAGCAGCAGAGCCAGCAGCGACGGAAATGAGCAGTGGCCGGGGGCCAGGGAGCCCCTGGGAGGTGCCAGGCCTGCACCGGGGCTTGGGGGCACAGCCAGCCACGCAGCTGCACCCGTGCACCCGGCAAGTCATCGTGGCACCACGTCGCCCTGAAGAGAAAAGGGGAGTGGGCGGGCGCCGCAGGGCCCCGAGTGTCGGGAGTGCGGCAGAGGCTTGCGTGTGGCCTGGCCCACGGCGCCGGCCGCCTCCACAGGCCCAGCTCCGCGCCCTCGGCAGCCGGCCACTTGGAGGCCCCGTTCTTGTTGGCTGATTTGGTCGTGCCTGCAGGCTTCTCTCCGGTTAGGACATTTTTGTCTTTTGAGGGGGAAAAGCAGCATTGGGGCGGGGGAGGCAGCGTACAGCGGCGCGCGAGGGGGAGCTGGGCTGGGGCCAAAGTAACCAGCTGCCTTCCAAGACGCCATCGGTTACGAGCCCAGGCATTTCCTGAGCGTGTGCTCCGGGGCCCGGTTTTTCCATGAAGTCCCACGATCCAGAGGGGACTCGCAGCCCCCAGAATGGAACGCCACGGTCAAGGGCAGGCCCGGCAGCTGCCTGCCATCGCCAGATCCTAGTGAGGGCTGAGGAGTGGCCCTGAGACTCTGAGGACTTGGCTTGCGTCTGTCCTGGGAACGGGCAGGTCCCGGCTCGGCTCCGAATGAGGCCTGGAGCCATCCCTCCCCCAGGCGAGCGCACCTCCCTGCGGAGTCTTCACACATGGCTGTGTTTATCTGGGAGGCCGGGGCCGCCCTGCTGCTGCGGCCAGCGTTCCCAGTGAACTTGTTCCTCACCTCCCGGGCAGGGGCTCTCTGTCCCCTCTCCGGAGGTGGGCTTGGCAGGGCAAGCAAGAGCCTGGGGCCCTGGACACGCCGCGAGGGCAGCCGCAGCCGGGGCTCCCGGCCGTCCCGAGAAGGACGTGGCCGCTGGGCCAGGCTCATCAGCATGCAGGCCGCACACCCCGGGCCCCTCTGCGCCAGTCTGGCTGCAGCAGGCCGACTTGGAAGGGTCCGATTACAGTACAAGCTTCCCGCAGGGCGGCCAGGCCCTTCCTGGCTCTCAGGAGCGCTGAAGGGGCCGGCGAACCCTCCCAGCACCCCCACCACTGCTGGCCGTGCCAGGTCAGCGCCCCATCATCTCTGCGTGCTCGCTCAAACCTTGCACCTAGCCTGTCACAGTCACAGCCAAATCCAGCCAGTCTAGAGTGCAGGGTAGGGCACAGGGACGACTTCACTGTGTCCTGGACCCCTCAGCCAGGGGCACCGCTGGACAGCCCCAGCCGCCACTCCTGGTGCTCTCCGCTCGCTGGGCCGCACAGGGCCCTGCCCTCTGCGCATCCAGGAAGCTCCTTCCACCCGCCCTCCCTGGGACCACCACGGTGCAGACCCACAGACGTGGTGGTGGCATCCTCAAGGCTGGTCCTCGCGGACGGAAGGCTGAGACGAGGCAAGTGTTGTCAGAACGTCAACATGGCCAGGTGGCGGCGCGGCGCTGGAAAGCCAAGGCCCAGCGCCGGCCATACCGGCCTCTCAGTGCCCCTTCGTGTGCTGACCCTCAGCACCGCCCATGCCCTCCCTCCCACTCACGCTGCCCAGGTCCCCCTCAGGCCGCCCACTTCTGCTCTGCCACTTCCGAGCTCTGCCCACCACGCCCCAAGGGCCACACGCCTGTTCCCCGCACCCCCTCCAGCAGCCTCCCCACGCCCCTTTCCGACACCATGGGGCGGAATGACGGGCTGGGTGGCTTTCTGTGGCGAATGCTCACTCCCAGCCACGCAGAACAATGGCCCCCACACGTGTTCCTGGAGGTCAGAGGACCACCAGCAGAAACAGAGGTGCGTGCAGGGCTGGGTTCCTCGTGGACGCGCCTTGGGCTGCCCCACCCCTCACCTGCGGCCGGGTCTCCCAGCTCTGCTTCTGCCCTCAAACGTTCTCCCCTCCCTCCATCTCCTGCCCACCTGTCCTGAGGACCCCGTGATGACCACAGCCGTCCAGAGAGCTGAGGGGCATGTCCCCCATCAGGATCCCGCCTCAAAGACATCCGCAACAGGGTGACCCTGTCCCAGGCCCCGGGATCAGAGGGTGTCTTTGGGATGGGGGGACCTCATCCCGCCCACCGCCCTGGGTGTACACAGGCCCAGATCATGCAAGCGTGGTCAGCCCGAGTTCACTTGCTCTCCAACTGCAGGACATGGGGTCCCCGTCTCCCCTCCTCCCTTCCTTTCAAGCCCACTGCCTTCCCTGCCCCCAAGAACCCCGTCTCGCCAGGCACCTCGGCTCCTCCGAGACCTGGGAGGTGCTCGTGCTGGAGAGCACGGGGCTCCAAACCAGGAACAATGCAGGGCCCACGGCGGGTGATGCGCCCTGGGGAGAGCGGCCTCGTGCCTGCCCACGGGACAGCAAGCAGGGTACCAGGAGCTCGGGCTTTCCGTCCGCTGCACGGGGCCGACTGCCCCGGAACAGAGATCCTGACCGCGACACACAGCAGTCACCACAGGGCCAAGCAGCACGTGGGGGAGCAGCGGGGGAGGGGAGAGGGGAAGGGGGAGGAGGAGAAGGATGACGAGGAGGTCGAGGAGGAGGAGAAGGAGAGGGAGGACGAGGAGGAGAGGGAGGACGAGGAAGAGGAGGAGGAGCAGAGGGAGGACGAGGAGGAGAGGGAAGACGAGGAGGAGGAGGAAGAGGAGGAGGAGGAGGAAGAGGAGGAGGAGGACGAGGAGGAGGAGAAGGAAGAGGAGGAGGATGACGACGAGGAGGAGAAGGAGAAGGAGGAGGAGGAAGAGGAAGAGGAGGAGAAGGAAGAGGAGGAGGAGGATGACGAGGAGGAGAAGGAGGAGGAGGAAGAGAAGGAGGAGGAAGAGGAGGAGGAAGAGAAGGAGAAAGAGGAGGAGGAGGAAGAGGAGGAGAAAGAGGAAGAGGAGGAGGAAGAGAAGGAGGAAGAGGAGGAGGACGAGGAGGAGGAGAAAGAGGAAGAGGAGGAGGAAGAGGAGGAGGAAGAGGAGGAGGAGGAGGAGGAGGAGGAGGATGAGAAGGACGAGGAGGAGGAGGAGGAAGGTTGGAGGTGAGCTTGGCTGTGACTCACAGGCCCCTGGGGGAAATGCCAGCATGTGAGGAGGGCCCCCTCCGCATCGGGTATGCGGCCAGCCGTCCCCACCCTCCCCTGCATGTCTGCACCCTGGCCTGCCTCTTCCTGCCATGTGTAAGGGTCATGGCGGCCACCTTCCAGCTGAGCAAATCAGGGGGAGGCACACGTCAGAGTGGGCATGAGGGCAGGGACTGGGCGCCCGGCAGTGTGGGCACGGGAGCAAGGGGCCGGGCGCTCAGCAGTGTGGGCACAAGGGCAAGGGAGAGCTGCTGTGAGGACCAATCCCGTGGTCCCCACGCAGGCTCACTCCAGCACAGGCTCGGGCACAGCACACGGGCTCACTCCAGTATGGGCATGGGCACGCGGGCTCACTCCACTCTCCTTGAACGCACCATGGTTTGCCCAACACTTCCTCCCTCCAGCGATTCCCCTGGCTATGAGGTTGGCTTGGACCAGCCCATGGACAAGGACGGTGCCAACGCAGGTGAAGGGACAATGGGCACAGCCTGGCCAGGAGGGTCACACAGTTTTTCAAACACGGGGCCAGAAACACTCGAACCTAGGTCTTCAGACTCAAAGTCCTAAAGACTCTGAGTCCTCAAAGAGGCTCAGAAAATGAGCCCTGGGCCTCTTGTTTATCTCCCACATTCAACACCTCCAGTCCCACCTCCCCAGCCCTCTCCCCACCTCCCCAGCCCTCTCCCACTCCACCTCCCCCAGCCCTCTCCCCATCTCCCCAGCCCTCTCCCACTCCACCTCCCCCAGCCCTCTCTCACCTCCCCTGGCCATCTCCCACCTCCCCCAGCCCTCTTCCACCTCCGCAGCCCTCTCCCCACCTCCTCCCCTGCTCACGGGCAGCACTCAGATGGGTGCTGGTTGCCTGGCTTCCTGCTTGGCCACACACGGAGGCCCTCTCTCGCCTGGGCCTCCACGGGTCAGCTAGAGCCCTCACCAGGTCCATGGCTCCTGAGTGCCTGCCCTCCCTCGCCTCTGAGGACCCCGCTGCGCTAGCCCCGCACCACCCACGCGGCAGTCTGCAAATGTGTGCCGCTGCCTGACGAGCCCCGCTGAACTCGCCCTGGTCAGCCGGGTCGCGTGGGTCACCTTTCTGTCCGATCGCTGACCTCGGCAGCCATGGAGAGGAAGCCGGCCAGCTCACAGGGCCCAGCATGGACGGGGTGGGGGAAGGGGGAAGGCAGGGCCCCACGGGGAGGGGTTGCTCCACTTTGCAAAACAAGCATCGCAACTGCAGTCATTTCAGGAACTTTCCGCCACCACGGGCAAGTGCATCCTGACAGCAAATGGTGCTCACGTGACCGACTCACTTCAGGAAGCACCCAGAGCCAGTCCCCGGCAGCCTG
>CM027395.1:51806154-51839826 GCA_015711505.1 Sylvilagus bachmani
TGACCTCAGACGACACGCAGTCCTTTCCTGATGTGTGTTTGGACCTCGTGCGCACTCTGCAGAAAATGGCTTCCAGCCCTGAGAGCGGCTCTGCTGCCAGCCCTGTGCCCGGGACCCCTGGCGTGAGGACCTGCGGTGGTGCCGCGTGGCTGAGCGGGACGTGTGTCAGCCTGGGGCACTGCACGCCATTTCCGCTTACGACACCTCCCCACCCACCGCCAGCCCCCTCCCCCCCTCCCGGGTTCAGGAAGCCATGGTGAGCGGAGCAGCCTCTGCACGGCTGAATGAACCAGACGCACATCAGCTGCCGCCGGATGGGGACGCCGAGGCTAAGGCAGCTACAGCATTAGCCTCCACCACACGTCTGTCTGGCTCCACAGGCTGGGCCTGGAACCCTCGTGTGGCGGGATCACGCCGAATTCTGTGCGAGTCCACGGGGACCTGCAGTGCCTTGAACCAGGGACATCCTCCTTCTGCCCTCAAGTTCCTCGTGTGTGAGCCGTGCAGCGGCAGAGCCAGCCCGAGGAGGCACGGCCGTGCCTGCTCACGCCTTCACGACACCCGGGGCAGGCCCAGCAGGGGCGGCTGCAGGGTCCCACACCTCGTCCAGCTCTGACCCCCTCCCGCGTGAGCACGCGGGCGGTGCAGCACACGAGTGTATCCCATCACACCGCCCACACTTGGACGCTCCGCCCGAGGCTGCAGGCGGCTCTCCCCTGCCCCTGGGCACCATGCCCATGGTGGGGGCGGCCGCATTCCCCACCCCACCCCACCCCGCACACCCACAGGGCTGAGAGGTGCTTGGGCTGAACTCTCCATTTCCGTTCCTCCTGGGGCTGCAGGGGAGGCCAGAGCCTGCAGCTCCCCAGACAACACATCCGGAGTTAAGCCCTGCGGAGATTAAGTGGACATCAGACTGCCCGAGGGCGCAGCGGGAGACAGGTGGGCCTCTGCCCCCAGGGCACGCGGACTCCCCTTGAGAATGGACCCTCCATCCCCACAGCAGGGCTGGGACCCCACCCCTAGGCTCAAAGCCTGGGTTGCCATGGGCCTCGACTGGCTCCTCCACAAAGGGTGGAGTCCTGGGGAGGGGCAGTGTCACCAGCGACATCGCCACGGGGCATCAGGCAACCATTCGGTCTGGGGCGACTAAAAACGGAGCCTCCTCCTCCTCTCAGCACCCAGCCCCAGCCCCTCCAAATCCTGCCGGCTCCTTCTGCACAATCCAGCGCCCCCCGTGGCCCCCACGCCACCACCATCTCCCCCGGAGCCCCCACAGCCTCCCAGAGGGACCCTCTCGGGCCGCAAGACAGCACCAAGCTCTGCTGTAGACGGGGTCAGCCGGGGGAGCCCGTGCTGCACACGTGCCCGCCCCGTGTTTCCTCACAGGGCACACAGGTGTGAAGCCATGTGGAAGCCGACTGCCCCCAGCCTCCCTCAGGGGTCCCGGGCCCTCACGTGGGGAACACCAGTCAGATGCCTTCACCCACCAGGCGCTCCTCCAACGGCCCGCGACCCTTCACCCCGCTGACCAGAGGGAAGCCCACCAGGGGAGCGGAGGTCAGCCAGCGAGGGGCCAGCCCCGGGAGGGTGATGGCATTTCCGGGAGGGGAGATTCTGGGGGGTCTGGGGTGGGGGGGCCAGGGCGGACAGGAAGGGCGGAGGAGGAGAGGCGAGGGCAGCGGGGCGCGGGGACACAGCTGGGAGGTCGCGGGCAGGGGGCCGGGCCAGAGGGGCTTCCTTCCGTCTCTGCTGTTCTTTTGTTTGAGGAAAAAACAAGAAAAAGACAGACATGGAGACAGGGAGGAAGAGAGGAGAGAGCGGGGCGGGGGTGGGGGGGCGCGGCAGCAGCAAAGGGTGGGGGACATGCAGGACGCAGGGGTGGGGCCAGAGAGACGGGCACAGGAGGGAAGCAGCCCCCTAACTGGTGCCTGGGTCCGGGAAGAACCGTGGGGCCACTCTGCTGCTGCTGCTGCCCAGAGCCCTGCAGGGGCTCCCGCAGCGGAACCCAGGGGCGCGGGGGCCTGGAGAAGAGCTGTCCTCTGTCAGGAACACGCAGAGGCTCCGCCTGCGCCCTGCCTGGCCCCCCGTCTCCGTCTCCGTCCCCCTCTGTTGGACCCTTCAGGTGAGGGGCAGGGTGGTGGCTCCTGTGGCCGCTGCTCCCGGGGGCCGGCACAGGCTCCAGCCCCACGCTGCGTGTGGCTCAGTGCACCGAGCTATCCCGATGGACACTTCCTGTCTGGAAAACAGACGGCAGCGCTGGGCCCCGGGCCAGGACAGAGGCCAGGAGGGCAGGGCAGGAACCCGCCCCGTCCCTGAACGGAGCCCTGCGGGAGCCAGGAACTTTCCAGGGAGGCTGAGCTGCAGGCCCCACCACACACACACTGCCCTGAGCGTCCACAGGGAGGGGCCGTGCTGGCCGCCAGCCCTGCAGCAGCCAAGACCAACCTCAGCGGCTCCCTCCAGCCTGGGCCGTCCGCAGCCCAGCCCCACTGGCCTCTGCACATGGGAACACATGGGATGTACACGCACAGCCCCGACATAGCAGGCACACGTGTGGGAAGCACATACATGTGAGCACAGTCCCTGAAACAGCAGGCACACACGTGGGATGCACATATATGCACAGCCCCAACACAGCAGGCACACATATGGCACATACACACAGCCCCCGACACAGCAGGTGCATACGTGGCGCATAACACACACATAACACACACAGCCCCCAACACAGCAGGCACACGTGTGGCACGTACACACAGCCCCCAACACAGCAGGCACACGTGTGGCTCATACACACACAGCCCCGGACACAGCAGGCACACGTGTGGCACGTACACACACAGCCATAACACAGCAGGCACACGTGTGGCTCATACACACACAGCCCTGGACACAGCAGGCACACGTGTGGCACGTACATACAGCCCTAACACAGCAGGCACACGTGTGGCTCATACACACACAGCCCCGGACACAGCAGGCACACGTGTGGCACGTACACACACAGCCCCAACACAGCAGGCACACGTGTGGGAAGCACATACATGTGTGCACAGTCCCTGAAACAGCAGGCACACATGTGGGATGCACATATATGCACAGCCCCAACACAGCAGGCATACATATGGCACATACACACAGCCCCCGACACAGCAGGTGCATACGTGGCGCATAACACACACATAACACACACAGCCCCCGACACAGCAGGCACATGTGTGGCTCATACACACACAGCCCCGGACACAGCAGGCACACGCATGGCACGTACACACAGCCCCCGACACGCTCACACAGGCATGGTTTGTCTCACTGCCACCTTATTCTGGTTTCCACTTCCCAGCAGGAGTGACCCCAGGGCTGTGGCGACACGGCAGGTGGGCAGGAGTCTGGAGCCCTGGGCTCTGCTCAGAATCCAGTCTCCTGCACTGACGCCCACTCTGAGTCCTGAGCTCATCGAGCAGATGCACCCACGCGGAGGACCCGCACCAAGCTGGCGTGAGTGCTCGTCACGCCCTTCAGCCTCCTGGTGCCTGGGCTGCTCTGCTCAGGCCTGGGCCTCGGAACTCCCAGGCCAGCTGCTTTCTCTGCTCCCTGCCCCCCAGAGTGGGGGCCTCAGGACTGACCATGCCTGAGACAACAGCCACAGCAAACAAAGCCAGCCTCCCCCGCCTCCCCACCCACGGGAGTCCCTTCTCAGAATCCCTGGGACCCTGCAGGCCGGGCGCTGGGCGGGGCAGCCCCGACTCTCACTTTCCATGAAGCCAAAATGATCCCAGGCGGGAGCTCTGGGAGGACAGGCGCCCCCTGCATGCCCTCCCGGTGCTAGCAGGACCACCCAGCCGGGTGCCGGGCATGGGGAGGGACGGAGGCCACAGGCCCTCCGCAGGGGCGGAGCCCAGGGCGAGGACACAGGGCACTGAAGCGACGCTGAGCTTCTCTGAGAACCACATGTGTGTGAGTGCGGCAAGGAGGTTCTGCCTCCCTGTCCCCCCCAGTCACACAGCCACGGGCACAGGAGGCAGGACAGGCACGGGCCGCTGGGTCCCAGGGGAGGGAGGCCCCTGGAGTCTGGGGACCATGACGCTAGGATGACGCTAGGTCCACATGCCGCCCAGCGAGGAGCAGGGTGAGACAGCGGGACAGGAGGAAAAACATGAAGGAGTGAATTCCTTCTTTTTTATGGACATGAGATTCACACACCTTAAAATTTGCCCTTTTAAATACACAATCGGGGCAGGCGCCGTGGTGCAGTGAGACACCCACATCCCATATTTGCACATCAGTCCAAGCCCCGCTGCTCCGCTTCCAATCCAGCTTCCTGTTCATGCACCTGGAGGGCAGTGCTTGGGCCCCTGCCACCCACACCAGAGACCCAGATGGAGCTCTTGGCTCCTGCATCGGCCATCCCACTCTTGGCTGCTGCAGGCATAAAGAAAATATGCAATGCCACGGTTTTTAGCAGACTTAGAAACCGTGCAACCATTACCACTGCCCAGGAGGAAGGCCTGCACCCACTGTCACTCCCCTCCCCCACTGTCACTCCCCTCCCCCACTGTCACTCCCCTCCCCCAGCGCCTTCTCGTCTCCCTTCCTTCTCTCCGGATCTGTAAGCTGGCCTCTCACAGAGCCGGAATCATGTGTGTCCGGCTTCCTCATCCACAGGTGCTAAAGCTTCATCCATGCAGAAGCGTGGGTCAGTGTCAGCCTGTCATGGCTGGATCACATTTCACAAGGTGGCATCTGAGCCTGTTCCTGCTGGTATAACCAAACAGAGCAGAACAGAAACGGATCCCACGCGGCGCGAGAGGGTGGACGTGCAGGAACACAAAGTCAGTCAATTCTGTGCCTGCTGAGGGCTCAGACTCTGCTTCCAAGATGGCGCCCTGAACGCAGCCCTCACACGGCAGGAGAGACAGAAGGGGCGATTGCGGGCGCACGGCACACCCTCCAACCTCCCCCCAAGCTGCTCTTCCACCCGAGAGCTTAATCTGTTCTTAAAGGCCCCGTCCCTTAGACCATGGCACTGGCGCTGACGCTTCAGCCAGCCCCCAGCACCTGGATGCACCTGCTGACGGCTGCATGGCGTGTCTGCCTTTGGGCTACTGGGAATCACGTCGCTGTGAACGTCTGTGCCCAGGCTTCTGTAGACTCAGATCTTTGCGCTTCTCCCGGGTCCATAACTAGCCATGGGTTTGCTGGGGGACATGAAGCTGTGGCCAAAGGCTGGCACCTCCTCTGAAGACAAAGCTTTCCCACTGGTGCTGGGCTGGGGGAGGGGAGCACCCTGGCAGCCGGGAATCCAGCCGACGGCCTGGGCGAGCGGAGTTGGCACTAACAGGCGTTCCTAAGGAGGCCCAACCCCAAGCCAGACCCCACGGTGAGCACGTGCAAGGCCCAGAGACCTGGAGACTGCAGGGGGCGCTCGTGGGCCACAGGTGCTGAACACCAGCCAGCTGCACCATCTGACCTCCACCAATCAGGAAAGACACTTGGCAGTGACCCGTGCCCCACATGGCCCTGGAACACCGGGAAGGCCCAGGTGAACGCCACAGGTGAGAAGGGAGGCCCCAGGTGCGAGTCTGAGGGGACACTGGGGCTGGCGCTACGGTGCAGTGGGTTAACCACAGCCTGCAGCGCTGGCATCCCATGAGGGCGCCGGTTCTAGTCCCCACCGCTCCACTTCTGATCCAGCTCCCCGCCAACGCACCTGGGAAAGCAGCAGCAGATGGCCCTAGTGCTTGGCCCCTGCACCCACAGAGGAGACCCTGATGAAGCTCCTGGCTCTGTCTGGCCCAGCCCCAACCTGCTGTGGCCATTTAGGGAGTGGACTAGTGGATTGAAGATCTGTGTGTGAGTGTGTGTGTGTGTCCCCCGCTCTCTGTAACCTCTACCTCTCAAATAAATAAAATCCTTTTAAGATTTATTTATTAATTTGAAAGTCAGATTACAAAGAGAGGAGAGAGAGAGAGAGAGAGAGAGAGAGAGAGAGAGAGAGAGAGGTCTTCCATCCGATGGTTCACTCCCGAATTGGCTGCAACAGCCAGAGATGGGCCGTGCAAGTCATGAGAGGTGCTTGTCAGGCACTGGACAGGATGCAAAGACAGAGACAATCCAAGAAAGGGGAGGACAGGGGGACAGGGGGACAGCACCCCAGGTGGAGGACTGGGCGTGGAAGCCCAGGTGGGAGAGGCTGACGAGGGAGGGAGGGAGGAAGGCACAGAAGACAGTCGGGGGATTGCTGGGGCTTGGGTTGGCCTCCTAAGGACAAGACGAAGCCACAGAAACCCCCCACCCACCAAGGTAGGAGGTCTGGGGGTCGCAAGTGGTCACCTGGCTCCCCCGAGCAGCGTCCTCAGAGGACATGACGGGGGGCCAGGGAGGGGCGTTGGCACAGCCCTGGCAGGAATTGGTGGTGGCAGCAGCTTAGGACGACCTCGTGACAGACCTGAGACGGACTGTGGGGTGGGGAAGGTGCAGGGTCTCCGCTGAGGGGGTGCTGGGGGAGGCAAGAAGATAGCTCCAGGACTCGCAGAGCGCAGGCACTGGGCCGACTCTGGGATCAGGCAGGCTGGGCCCAGGCGCCAACCTCCTCATACGCTCCCTGCTCAACCTGGAGCCGGCAGCGAGTCCGTGGAAACACAGCCCAGGACGAGGTCCCGTGGCCACGCAGCCGGCCCTCCCGAGAGCACATGGTACGGCCCCCCACAGAGCTTGCATGGGGGGGGGGCGGGCAGCACTGGCTGTGGGGGGGCAAGGATTCTGTTCCTGGAGACGCATGAACGCCAAGCGACCAAGATGCTAACAGGATTCAGTCTGAAGTGTTGGAGTCACACGTGACTTTTATTTTCTTAGAGATCGTGTTCTGAATCACCCACATTTTCTGCCATAAACATGTAATTTTTATGGACTAAAAAGAAGCAAATGAAAGGTTTGTGAAGCACAAGTTTACTGCAGCTGCCCGGGCCGGGGAGCAGGCGGCTCCACCGAGGGCCCCAGGGAAAACCGTGCCTGGAGGCGGCCAACACCCGCCATGAGAGAGCCGTGTCGCCCCGAGCCGTGTGGGTTCTGCTGGGGAGGCTCGGAGGTCAGGGCCTGACATTCACCTACAGAAAAAGCCGACACCGACTGGCACCCGGCGGGCCCACCTAGAAGGGGCTGAGGCCAGGTCAGCGCAGCAGCCGCCTCACTGCTGGGTCACGGGCACCCCAACCCCCAGCACGTGCCTCCCCACTAACAGGGCCACCAGGCACTCAGGGAGAGCCCCAGATAACCTCGCAGGGCCGGGCTGGGCTCGGGGCCGCGGCTGTGACTATAAAACCCGCAGCGGCTCTGAGCGCTTGGTCTCCACGTGTGTTTTACCAGCATCGGACTCCCCTGCCTTCCGAGGCGGTGCAAAGATCCTTACTGAAGCTATAAATTGAATTAAAAGCTCAGATTTAATGTTCAGTTATGGTGTGGTTAGCGGCTTTATGGCCAGGCCACTGCCTTCCTATTTGCTTACAATGTTGTCCTTGACGTTGGCCAAACCAGGCTGCTGGAGTGACGAGGTGGACGCCAAGTTATTAACAATTATTACATTTTACAGGCATTTTTGGACCCAGCATGCTTTTTTGGTGGTCTCATAATTTCCACACAGGGACCTTTGAAATCTTACCCCAAGACTAACCAGCCTGTGGACAGCAGTTCCTCTCCCTGGCTGAGGCTGCCCGTCGCCCACTGTGGAATGCTTTTCCGCCCACTGAGCACCAGTCGGCGGGCGCTCCGGGCCCATGCTGCAAAACCATCTTCCCGGGACGGAGCCTCCCCGAGGGCCGGCGCCTGCTGACGGTGAGCGACGGTGAGCGGGGCAGAACAAGCCGCTCCACTCCCAGGAAGACCCCGGACTCACCTGCAGCGAGGCAGGTGGTCTTTGCCGCATCACCCAGGCCCTGAGCTAAGCCATCGGCCTTGGTGCCCCATGGCCAGCAACGGCTCCCAAAGTGCTTTTTCCAGGTTTGCAAATCTGGCCAGGTTGTTACTCGCATAATTATACCCATGTGATCTTAACCTGCGGGGTGACACACGTGTGGGTGCATCCATGCGCACATGCATGTGCAGGGGCACACATGCCGTGCTCACCAGCGTGTGTGGAGACGGAGGACAGAAGCAGCCCATTTGGGCTCACCACCTCTCAGTTCTCAAAGCAGCCCGAAGGAGGTACGTCTGCCTTAATAACGGGTTCTGCTCGCTTAAAATACACACGAAGGTAAGCACTGGTTGTATGTTAAATTACACACATGATTTGTAACACATGTGGAAGGTGCTTTGGGCCGCACCCCCTCTGAAATGAGACTCTGACCCTCGAGTGACAGGAGTGGGCGCGAGCTGCAGGGCCGAGAACAGGGAGTCCACACGGACGGTGTGGGCGCCGCCCCCCAATCTCTGCACTCCTGGATCCCACACCGGCGTCCGGGAGGCTGGGGCGTCGGCTGCCTCAGTGGGACTGGGTGCTCTTTCTCGCCTCTGCCCACGGGGGTTCCCAGCAAGCGGCCACCCCTCAGAACATCCCGGCCCACTGAGGCAGGGACAGAGGAACCCACTGCAGCACACCCACGTGGAAGAACGTGACTCAGCCATAGAAGGAGCGGGGCTGACCCGGCTGCCACGAGTCCAGTCCCAGCAGTCCCTGACTGCTTCTCGGCCTTTTGGCCACAATCAAGGAGAGGGCCTGGGACTCAGGACGCTGGGTGAAAGGGGCCAGCCCAGAGGGCCACGCAGTGCCTGGCTCCCTTCATGGACCGTCCACACTGGAGAAAGCCACAGAACAGAGTCGACGGCGGCTGCGGAGAGGGAGGGCGGGGGGGGGGGTCTTCTGTGGTGGGGCTGGTGCTCTAGGATTCCACGGTGGGGACGGTTGCACAACTCCGCCAATGCGCTCGGAAACCACTGGCTTGTACACTGCAGATGGGTCAGCTGCACTGTAGGTGAGCGCGACCTCACAGAGCTGTCGCCCAACAGAGGTTGCCAGCTGCCCCGGCCTCCCCCCGCCCCCAGGGGCTCCTCCAATCCGGGGCCTGAGTGGCCCATGGTCAGCCCAGGTTTCCTGGGAGGCCCTTACCCTGCCAGAGTCACATCGGACTCCCAAGAGACACACAGGGTGCGAGGGGCTTCTGGAACGTGTGGACTCCCAGGGGTCCCAGGAAAACCTCCTCTCCCTGGGCCTAGAGCCCCGGTGCCGTTGGCACCCTGCAGTGAGGCTCGCCTCTCTGGTCCAGCGTACTGAAGCTGCAGCCTCAGGACAGACCGGAAGACTCGTTCCACCTGGTACACTGAACACGGGTGCGGGCCCCAGGATGGGCCCAGAAAAGCCGGTGTGCAGTCTTTACCTCTGTCTTTAAAGGCTAAGCGAGTCCATTTCCATCTGTGTTCGGACCAGCCCCTAAGGGCTGCACTGAGGAAAGCTGCCACACTGCTCAGAGACAGCTCAGAAGAGGCCGTGGCCCTCGAGGACAGGCAGGGTCCGCTCCTTCTGCCTCCTGAATCCCGGCTGACCCCGGCAGCTGTTTGTCCAGCGGGTGGCAGGCGACGCGGCCAAGGAGAGGTTCTGAGAAGCTGTCCAGCCTCTTCCTCTTCTCTGGGATATAGTCCAGGAGCCTTGACCGACATGTGAGAAGGCCAGCCCCCCACAGAGCCCCCGAGGTGACCGTCCCTGAGCCAGCCTCCCAGCCCCCACTGCCAGGGCGGCAAGGCACACAGGTGACACTGACTGGGAGCCCTCAGAACAGCGGGTCACCAGTTGCGTGTCACCAAGTGGCCTCACAGAGCAGAAGAATCACTGAGCTGAGCCCTGCCCAATTCTTGACACAAAATCAGGGGTCAGAATCGGACGTTCTGGTCCTAATTCCTGTTCCCCGAACTCCTACCACAGGCCAGACCACACTGCAGTTCTCAGTGTGGTTTGAAAACACAGAGATGTGGGCTGAACTGCTGACCGGCGCTGCTGGCATTTGTAAGAGGGGGTGCAGGAAGGGCTCCCCGTCATCCCGTCCTGGGCGCCACAGCCTTGTCCCACCAGGACCAGCCCACAGCCTGTGCAAGTCCTGATGTCTGGAGACGAAAGTTCACCGTGTTGCGAGTGGATCTCAGCAGCTCACCAAAAACAGAGCTCTGAGATGAACATACTTTGTCGCAAACATTTCTGAAATCCATGCAGACGCAGGGTCTTGCAAAGGTTCACAGAAAATGAACATTATGAAAAATTACACATGAAATTCAAAAACATTTCTGCATCAAAACAAACCTATCTTTGATTCCACTTCTCTAGAAATTTTTTTTAAGGTCACTTCTGTTTTTAAGATTTATTTGAAAGGCAGAATTACAGAGAGGCAGAAGCAGAGGTCTTCCTTCCACTGGTTCACTCCCCAAATGACCACAACGGCTGGAGCTGCGTGGATCCGAAACCAAGAGCCAGGAGCCTCCTCCGGGTCTCCCATGCAGGTGTAGGGGCCCAAGGACTTGGGCCACCTTCTACTGCCTTCAGGCCATAGCAGAGAGCTAGACCGGAAGTGGAGCAGCTGGGACTCGAACTGGCACTCACATGGGATGCCAGCACTGCAAGTGGCGGCTTTACCAGCTACGCCACAGTGCTGGCCCCCTAGAATGTTCTGAGGTACCCTCCTCATCTCCGAATTTGGAACACAGCTCTTATGTGCAGAAGCACAGCATGTTTTAATGATTTTTAGCACACGCCGAATCTTCTTCCAAGAATACAACTGTGCAAGTCAAAGGACGACTACAATGTGCTCAGCTCAAAAGCCAGGAGAGCTGCTCAGCCAATCACAGCGCACTCACAGGGCACCTCGTGGGATCCAAGCACCCGGAAGCTCCTCCCAGGCTGCCGCCCGGCGAGTCCTCATTTCAAAAGACCCACTATCCAAAGAGGGGCTCGACCACCTGCCGCCCGGTAGGGTCTGCTTGAAAACCCACACTCGCTCACGCTAAGTGGGTGGAAGCCAAGACTCCAGGCCCGCGACCCGCGGATTCCACATCCCACTGCCCTCTCTCGCTCCCGCACACGCAGTCACGGCGCGGCAGCCACGCTGCAAGAATCCCACTGCGGAACGAGAAGGGGGTCGAGGCTGTAACCACAGGGTTTGACGGGGTGGAAACCACAAGGACGTGCTGGAAGTTTCGGGGAGGCCTATGAAGACCTGCCGACGCCATCGCCCTCCTGGGCTGCAGAGACCCAGAGGTCACTAGGAGAGGAGGAGGTAACGCCCTGCTGGGTACTGAGGATGAGGGACACGCACCGAGCAGACTGAGCCAGCAGGCGGTGTCCCCGGCCTCCGCGGAACACACCAGATCTGTGCCCCACTGCCACTGCTGGCTGACCCTGGACAGGTGGGCCCCCTCCGGGCCCTGTCCTTCCTGTCTGCACTAGAAACCCGGAACCCCCACGAGATCGCTCCCTTCCACAGCCAGAGTGAGGCACGGTCCCAGGGCTGGGGGCAACAGAGAAAACACCCATCGTCAGTCTCCCAGCTCTGCGGGAGAGTCTCACACGGACCCCCGTCAATGGCAGGAAAGCAGAAAGCCCACTGCGCAGGACACCCCGCGAGAGGCCCAGCAGGGCCGTTTCTGGAGAGAAAGCGTGAAGGGGAAGCAACAGGGCTTTCCAGCCTGGAACCAAGGTGTCCTTAGCAGGCGATGACGATGACAGGAAGGCAATTAACATTTTAATAATCTAACTACCTTCCTGCCAACCCACCAAGAGAAAACAGGGAGTGGAAACGTGTCCGCGGGCCAGCGGCCCCAACACAGCCGCCGCCGCCGCACAGAGCTCCGGGAAGCTGTTTCCACCGCGGGGCCCACAGCGTCCTCGATGCCTGGCGCTACGGCAAACACAGCCGTGGCTTCTCCCTGGCAGCCAACCTTGTTTTCTCTGAACTTCCTTTGGCTTGAGACGGGGCCAGGGCCTCTGAGAGAGGGCTCCCTGCTCGGGCTGCCAGTCCAGAAGCTCAGTGAGGAGATCCTGACATCAAAGGGAGCTGGGCAGGCACAGCCAGGCACCCAGAGGCCAACTCGGCCCGGGCCGGCCACTCGGCAGAGACGGCCTGCGAGGCCTCCCGGGCTCAGCCGTGCCCTCGGCCCCTGGGCTCACGTCTGCCTGCAGAGCGCACCCATCGCTGTGTCGGGCTGGCACCATCTCGCACTCCGTCATCACCGCGGGGAAGTGACGACCCGGCGGCATTCACTGCACTGCAGCGTGGGGCCATCAGCTCCATCCGCCCAGAGAAGAGCCACTCCCTCCCCCCGCGCCCCCGCTCCTCTGCTCTCCACCCCAGGATCTGCCTCCTCTGAACATTTCCCACGAATCCTGTGTGGCCTTCTGCACTTGCTTCCTTCACCCACGACTTTTTAAACCAACGTACACGTATCTGCAAAGGAAATCGTGTGACCACCAACAATGGAAGATCTACATGGCTCGCAGGAAACGGAAAGGAACCATAGCAAGTCGACACACAGCAAGACGCAAGCAAGCGTCAGTCGAACTCCCCGCCCCGGGCGGGCTGTGCCTGTGGGTGCCTGGGACCCGAGCCTGCCGCGTGCCTGAGGAGCTCTGAGCTGACCTCGAGTGACCCTCCATCCCCTAACAGGTGAGGGTCACCTCCTGGGGCGACTTCCCTCGCCAGGCCCCCGGCTGTGGCTTTGGATAAATTAAAAGGCTCAGGTTCTGAGGAGGGGGCGGTCGGCGTACCAGAACCTCCCTGCACTACACAACAGGGCAACGCAGGCGCGGGGTCTGCCCCGTGGGATCACCGTCTGTCCACGCGCACGGTTCTACAACACTCTGTGCTGAGTCACGTGGTATCTCGCTGCGCCACTAAACCAGCGGTTACCAACAGAAGAGCTTCCTGGGGTCCCAGTTTTGTTCTGCTGTTCTAAACAATGTCCAAACTGATCTCTGTAATCACTCCATCTGTGCGCGTACAGTCTTAGAAATCTCTGGAGCTGGAACCCCTGGGCCGTAGGGCCGTGCACTGTACATTTCAGTGGGTAGTCCCCAGACGTGATCCCCCCTTGCCCTCCCACCAGCAGTGTGTCAAACTGCTTGCTTCGGGGCCGGCACTGTGGCGTAGCGGGTAGAGCCACGCCCACAGTGCCAGCATCCCATATGGGCGCCAGTTCGAGTCCCGGCTGCTCCACTTCCAATCCAGCTCTCTGCTGTGGCCTGGGAAAGCAGTAGAGGATGGCCCAAGTTTTTGGGCCCCTGCACCTCATGGGGGACCCGGAAGAAGCTCCTGGCTTTGGATCAGCATAGCTCCGGCCCCTGGGGAGTGAACCAGTGGATGGAAGACCTCCCTCTCCCTCTCCCTCTGAAACTCTGACTTTCACTGCAGGGTGAGCTGCCCCATCGCTAGTCCCAGGCAGCCTGCCAGTGAGACAGCACACGCCCCACAGGGGTTCAGTTTGCATTTGAGATGAGGATTCCTCTCCCCATTCTGCAGACAAGAACGTACTCCAAGAAGGGATGCAGCCTACCCGAAATTATGCAAGCGGGACCTGAAGCCGGGTCTGACTCTGTGCCCCGTGCTTGCCTCCTATGTCACGGACGTACTCTGTCACCTGCAGGTGTGGCCCGTCCCACAGATTGGGCGGAAGCTCCCTGGTGGGCCCACATCCCTCACTGTGCAGAATATGAGCCTCGCTGAGTATTTCTGGCAGGTTTGCTGAATCTGATCACTGGGGCTGCACCCCCACAGAGCAGCCTGGCATCAGGGAATCCACAGGAGCCAAGGGGGAGCTCCGGGCTGGACTGGCCAGAGAATCCCTGCTGCAAAGGGACCCGGGGTCTCACAGACTGCCGGCTCCCCGAGCCCCATTCTCACAAGGTGGCCGTGGCTGGGCCAGACGGTTTGTGCCACTGTCTCGAGGGCCTCTCCAAGGAAGGGACGATGGGAGTGGGAGAGCCAATGGCTCAGGACTGGGAAAAGCAGCTGGGACCACCTCCCACCCTCAGCATGCTCGGGTTCCAGCAAAAATGAGACTGCCTTTTTCTGGGTGCCAGTGCCCCCTGCGCCTTCGTGTGAGCCCTTACAAGCCTGACCACAGAGAATGCACCACGCTCTGGGAGGGCTCCTGGCAGAGCCATCTCCGCTTGCATGCTTCACCCAAGGGTCAGCGTGGTGGCTCCACTGTACAGGCAGGAGTGGCAGGGGCACCTGCATGAGGCCCTGTGGTCAGTGCTGGCACACCCAGGAGTGGCTTTGAACAACTTCCCAGAGGCCCCTTCTGCTGGACGCTCCTCTGGGACAGGCTGCAGCCAAGAGAGGGAGACGAGCATCCCAGAAATGCAAGTGGGAGGTGTTGGCGGTCCCCCTGCCAGGCTCCCCTGGGGCAGCTTCCCCACCACGTCCCAACACCCCTGTCCAGGGGCCAGGAGGTCCTCTGGGCCTTGCTGTTCCCGGGGAAGGCGCCTGATGCCACGTCTCTGCTGAGGAAAACCTGGTGCCCAGCAGCAGGTGGTTCTGCCACCCCCCGCCCCCCGCCCCCCGCCCCCCGCAGCTCTGATCTGCAGCTACAGGCTCAGCAGCACAAGTTCTGAGAGCTCGCACACCGTGACCGCGAGATGCTCTGTCAGCCCCCGGCTCACTCCCACCCCAGCACGCAGGTCTGGACCCTGTGAGCTCCCACCCCCTGCAGACCCAAGCTGCTCTCCTGCCAGCCCGCTTACAGCCGCAATGGCAGGCTGCCTGCCACTGGGTCTCCATCTGTGAGGCGTGGGTGGGCGTCAGTGAGCAGGGGAGCCCTTCCAATGAGACCGAGAGTGCAAGAGAGCCATGGGAGGGGCCGTTAGCTGGGCAAAGCCCACTGGGTCTGTGGTCTCCTACTGCAAGCACCAGTTCTCCCTGCTTGGTACAATCCACTCCCAACTTCCTCCGGGAGATGGTCTCTCCCCGGCAGGCGGTGGGTTTGCCAGTCGTAGGAACACCCAACCATTCTGATTGGCCAAGGGAGGGACATGTGACTCAAGCTAGACCAATCATGTTTTTCCCTGAGATTTTTTTCCATGTGGGTCTGGAGAAGAAGACTCCTGTCTGGAAGTAAGGTTGAGCCCTGTGGGGACAGTTGTCCTGGGAAGGAACAGGACCGATGCCAAAACACAGGAATGGGAGAGAGAGGCACAGACACACCTGGTGGGGCTGGAATCTGACTCTGGCCCCTGCCCTGCCCTCCCAAAAAGCCCACAACATCCCCTGCTTGGCTCTTATGACATCAGTGAGAAGTCTCCCCAGTCTTACCACCCTCTGCGCCCCCACCTACAGCTGGTGGAAGGAATCACAGGGCCCACGTGCACCTGCTCGAAGGAGGGGCCCACAGCTGTAGAGGCTGGGCAGCCCACGAGACAGATGCCAACCCAGGCATCAGGCAGACGGCTAATCCCACCTGCTCTGCCCCTGCCCCACTGGCATTCGGGCAGACGGCTAATCCCACCTGCTCTGCCCCTGCCCCACTGGCATTCGGGCAGACGGCTAATCCCACATGCTCTGCCCCTGCCCCACTGGCATTCGGGCAGACGGCTAATCCCACATGCTCTGCCCCCTGCCCACTAGCTATTGCCACCCACCTGGGGAAGCGCCCCCTGTGTCACTCACGCCACCAACACCCAGAGCTGGCCTCTCCCATCCCACCAAAACACGAAGAGCTGTTCCTAAAAAGTGGCGGTGCCAGTGGCCAGGCACGGGCTGTCTGCCCACCGCTCGGTGAGGACACCCCAGCGGCACACGGAGTAGAAGCAAGCCCAGAGAATGAAAGCAGGACTTTGTGGCCCGACGGCTGCTCCTCTCAGGCCCACGCACCTGAGGATGCCCCACCGCCCTGGGACGACCCACCTGCGACCGGGACCCTACAGCGTGTGTTCGGAGCACAGTACGGAACGCCCCAGATCTGGAATCGTAAAACCCAAGGCCAGGCCGAGGCCTCACTGCTGTGCCTCCCCAACCTTCCGCTGCCCTGTGTCGAGTGAGGACAGGAGGCCCTCTTCCCAGAGTCTTCGACGGCCCCTCCTTCCTGCCCACTGACTCCTGCCACCAGCCACCTGGTGTCCCTGGGCCCTCGCTGCTTCTTCCAGTTTCTCTGCCCCCTCTTTGCCGTCCCCCTCCAGTGAGAACCACAACTGGTGGGGCTTCCTGGGCGGAGCCCTGCTCAGAGGACAGGAGGGCGGAGCCTGGACTCGGAGGACAGGAGGGCGGAGCCTGGATGCAGAGGACAGGAGGGCAGAGCCTGGACTCAGAGGACAGGTGGGCGGAGCCTGGACTCAGAGGACAGGAGGGCGGAGCCTGGACTCAGAGGACAGGTGGGCAGAGCCCTGCTAAGAGGACAGGTGGACCGAGCCCTGCTCTGCCCTGCCTGCCCCGCACTCAGCACCTACATCCGTGTCCAGCTCACAGCACGTGCTCCGCGCACCTCGGTGGGGTCGGGGACTGACCCCCAGTTTCCAAGGGTACATCCAGGGCCGGGGGAGAGCCGCATGCGCAGCCACTCCACACCGCAGGGACAGGAGAGTCACTGGGTTGGCCTCGGAGAGCGCGGCCAGGGAGCACGTGCTGCAGGGGCACCAGGCCCGGCTGCTCAGGACAGCAAAGCTCCAGCCCTGGGATTCAGGAGGCTGCGTCTCCCCGGCTTCCCAGAGCAGGAGCTGGCCAGGGGGAGACGCACAACCCTGCCCGGCGTTCAGAACCCGGGGAGCCCGGATGCTCCTTTACCAACACTCAGGGCTCAACTCAGTTTCCTCAATTCAGACACCGAGCCCAGGGCTCTAGCTCCAGCCGGGATTCCTCTCGCACGGAAAGCACCAGAAATGACACCGAGCTTGCCCACGGCATCTCACCACCCCGCTCCCCACCCCCACTCCCCACGCACCTCCCCACCCCCGCTCCCCACGCACCTCCCCACCCCCGCTCCCCACGCACCTCCCCACCCCCGCTCCCCACGCATCTCCCCACCCCCACTCCCCACCCCACTCCCACAGCGGCCCACAGCCTGCTCAGTGGACAGGGTCTCCATCTGGTGGCCATCTGACCCCAGGCGTGGAACTGACCCTCCAGTGCCTTAACTTCACTTGTCAGTGAGATGGGGATGAGAGTCAACCAGTCCCTACAACAGCATCGGGCACCCAGCAGGCGCTCGGGGAACCTCACCTAGAGCAGCACCGAGGCCTTTAAGCAAGCCATCCAGCTTCTCTGAGCCTCAGTTTGTGGTCTGCCAAATGGGCAGAGCTATCCCTTCCTGCTGGCACAGTCAAACCAGACTGTGCCCAGCAATGTCCCTGCTCCCAGGGTGCGCAACCCGCCCCACCCCCAGCGCCTGACGAGAACTCAGAGTGGCAAGAGAGGTCTGGACCCAAGTTGTTCCTCTTTCAGCAAAAGTCGTGGAGATGGCGGCTTCTCTCAAAGTTCTGCCAGGAGCTTACAAACCAAGAACCCGGGCAAATATGGGGAGGGGGCTGCAGTCACCAGGGACAGGAAGGCGGCGTAACAGCCACTGGGGACTCCAGGCTTCCTTCTGCGGGGACAAACACAGGGTTGTCTTCCGCAGGGTTGAGCATCGAGAACGTACTGGGTCCAGCACACCGAGCGCCCTGAAATGGCTACCTCTGTGCATTTCGGTGAATGACATCTCAATTTCCAAAATGTTGCAGTAGCTACATTTTGGAAATACCAACAAACAGAACAGCGGATCAGGGGCCCCATCCCTTATGCCACAAGGACACCTAAGCCCGCATAGGAAAAAGGGAAGGAGAAGGGGCAGAGAGAAAAGACAGAACTTTAAACCAGAGGTGACGGAGCTGCTGGGCACAGGCAGACCTGGCCTCCCCGTACTTCATGGAACGGCAGGGCGAGGGAGGGGAGCAACTCAAGACATAGGTTTGATCACAGAGAAGCACCTGTGCACACCTGGCTGGGCGGCCAGGAATCCCAGCGTCTGAGCCACCTGCCATCTTCAGTCCCGTGGTCTCAACAAGGAATCCAGGACTTCTCTAGGGCCCGCAGCCAACACCTGACCTGTGAGGCCGGGTAGCCTAACCCCAGAGCCCCGGCTGCCCCCATGGCCTCTGCCGCCTCCCAGACAAGAGAGCATCGGGTGGGAAGGGTTCAGACAGAACACTCGGTGCACAAACACAGAAAGCTGTGCGCTGGCGGTGGTGAGGTTGACAGTGACAGTGATGGTAACAGAGATGAAGCCGACAGTGATGGTAACAGATATGAAGCCGACGGTGATGCTGCTAACAAAGACCTCCTCAGTGGCCCTGGACACCGTAACTCAGTACCACAGATGGGGAGTGTTAACAGAAATGTGTCAGACTCTCACAGGGGCTCATTCCTGGCTTTAACTAAATAGCAACCCCACACTGTGTGCTCACGTGGGGGTGAGGCAGACAGAACATTCTGGTGCTTCTCCTCGCAGGGACACTGAGCCCATCACAGAGGCTTCTGACTTTATCTCATCCCATTTCTCTCCCAAAAGCCCCATGTCCAAACACAATCACTTCGGGAGTACAAGCTCACCATGCGACTCTGGGAGGTGGAGGAAAACCGCTCCATCAGTACCAGTAATGACGACGACTCAGCGGACGCCACCATGGACATGGCACAGGGCGGACTTGATGACTTACTCGGGGAAAAGATGTCTCAAGCCCTGTATGGCTCCCGGCACAGATCGTCCTCCGTACACGCCAGCTACCGCGTGTGCTCTCATCACAGGACTGGTCTGTCCGACCTCTAAGCCGTTCTAAGTAGTCTACAAGCTCCGCTCAACATATGACTGCTTTAATTAAGAAGCTTCGGGCCCATGTCAAGCTGTCTCCTGCCAGCAGCTGGGGGTTCATGGTTTCTCTTAGCAGGAGGGCTCCTGCTTCAGGCACCACGGGCCGAGAGGCTCCCGTGTCTCCAGGCCTGGCTGCCCCGCCTGCTACTTCGCCCTGTGATAATTTCAGCTCAGATGGACGATGCTCCCACAGGGTGGCAAGGACCTTCTAGAATCCGCACGCTCAAACCCTCACGGCTCAGCACCTCCTAGACAGAGGGAGCTCCCTTTTCATTTATATATATCATTTACTATTCATATGAAAGGCAGCGTGGCAGAGACAGGGGGTGGAGAGGGGAGGGGAGGGAGACAGGAAGAGAGGGCGAGAAGGAGAGAGGGAAAGAGATCTTGTACCCACTGGTTCACTCTCCAAATAGCCGTGACAGTCAGGGCTGGGCCAGGCCAAAGCCTGGAATTCCACCCTGGTCTCCCACATGGGTGGCAGGGGCCCAAGCACTTGGGCCACCTTCCACTGCTTTTCAAAGTGGAGCACCTGGGACTCACACTGGCGCTCGGATACGCTGCTGGTGTCGCAGGCTGAGCCCTAACCCGCCGCGGCACAACACCGGCCCCAAGAGCTTCTCTGTGTGTTCCAGTGGAAGGCAGCAGTGGTGTCGCCTGGGTCACATGACATCTCTGGGCCAGTCGCCACGAGCGGAAGGGTCGCAGCACGCTCATGGCTAAGCCTGGGCTGCACAGCCGCCCGCCCCAGGTGGACTGGGACTGGTTCCCTTGAGGGAGACCCAGGTGCTGCGGACAGAGGGAGACCTGGGTGCCGAGTGGGCTAAATCCACAGATGGCCCCCACAAGTCCCCCGCACGGGGAGCTCCAGGCCTGGGCAAGGCTGTCCACTAGGGGCACCCACACAACCGGCATTTAGGGGGCTTGCAATAAACTAGTGAGGCTCTTGCACTCAGAAGCCTGACTATTTCCTATGGCAGCCCCGGCAAGAGCCGAGGAGCCTGACCACCCCACCCGGACCCCAGGAGTCAGGCGCAGAACCACTGCAGCTGTGCATGGGCTTGGTTCATGCATTACAGGAAAGGGTTAAGGCTGAGGGGCGGAACTGCCCAGTTTGGGCAGCCCAACGGGAGGGAGCCCACCCACGACTGTGGATATGCAACCAAGAGCTTCCAGGGGGAAGAAGAAAGACTGGGTGGCCCGCAGGCAAGGTATGCCGGGTGGGTCTGGTTACTCAACAGCCCCGAGCCAGCCAACTGCCGGGTCAGAGTGCGCCCCTGAGAGTCCTGGGGTTGAGCTCATTCTTCTGGGCTGATGTCACCAGGCACCTTCGTCCTGGAGGGGGAAGGAAGTGGTTTTCTCCGCGAATGCTCCACCAAGAGGTCGTTCCCAGGGTCAGGCTGAGCACAGGAGCCCTGGGACCTGACCAGGGGGTGTGTGAGAGCGGCGAGTGTAAGGAGACTGGGACGTGCCCTCCGAAACCAACGACGTAGCAGTGAGCACTGCCCGGGCACTGGTGCCCTGGGACATCCAGGGAGCTGAGTGCTGTCCACGCTCCGTCTCCTTCACGCTCAGGGCAGCCAAACGCGGTGAGGTAGGGACCAACGTGGAGTCCATTCAGATGCAGGGACCGCATCTCACAGACGCTGACCAACTTGGTCCACGCTGCTTCGCTGGACTCAGACTTGCATCTGAGCCACAGCCCCCACGCACAGCACAGCCTCCTCACCCGGCCGGGGCCTCTCCCCATCGCCTTGCCCGGGAACAGCGACACCACTGCCTCTGAAAACACAACCTCCTAGGCCAGGAGGTGCAGGCTGGGTTCGCAGCGCCGGGGCTTCCCGTTCAGCCTTCACCTTGTCGTGCAGGAATCCGGGTGCGACTGCTCCCGGGAGCTCAGCGGAGTCATCGCTCTGCGTCTCCTCGCACCTCAGATTCCAGCCACGTAAGTGCTGCCCACTACCACGGGCACCTGAGCTCCTGACCACCCGCCGGCGCTACGTGGCAGGCAGCTTCTGTGAGCGCGCCCTGTCACTCAGCCTGCCCCGACACCCTTCTCCCCTCCGCACAGTGTCTGACCGTGCTGTGGTGACGGTGACGAGCGTGGTCACGAGGACAGCGAGCCCAGTCATGCTCACAGCAGTGAGGATGGTGATGGGGGAGGTGACGCTGGTGACGCTCACGACGGTGATGCCCGCAGTGCTATGGCGGCAGTGAGGAGGAGAATGGTGGATGGTGATGATGAAGGTATGATGGTGCCGGGGATAGTCAAGACGGAGAGGCGGACACGGTGGAGATGATGGACATGGGGATGGTGATGATACCCTGTATCAGTTAAGCCTTCGATCACAGAAGTGGAAACTGGAGGGGCCCGCTCTACGTACTCAACAATGCACAGCCATGGGAGCTTCTTACGCAGTCCATGGAAGGCAGCGGCTGTGTCTGGTGTTGGGTCTGCAGGCGGGAGGGCAGCCAGCTGGTAAGAAGAATATGAAGGGGCTGGCACTGTGGTGTAGTGGGTAAAGCCACCGCCTGCAGTGCCGGCATCCCATATGGGTGCCAGTTCAAGTCCCGGCCGCTCCATTTCCAATCCAGCTCTCTGCTATGACCTGGGAAAGCAGTAGAAGATGGCCCAAGTCCTTGGGCCCCTGCACCCGCGTGGGAGACCCAGAAGAAGCCCCTGGCTCCTGGGTTCAGATCAGCACAGCTCCAGCCATTACAGCCATCTGGGGAGTGAACCAGTGGATGGAAGACCTCCCTCCCCCGCCTTTCTCTCCCCCCACCTCAGCCTTTGCCTCTGCCTCTCTGTAACACTGCCTTTCAAATAAATAAAATAATCTTTAAAGACGAAGAAGAAGCAGCATATGAAACAGGGCAGAGCACAGACGGCCGCTCCCCATCCACCTCCCGCAGCTGCTCACCTCCAGGCGGTGTGGGCTTGCGGAAGGCGGCAGATGGGCCGGGAGTGCACAAGCAGCAGCAGCACCTGTGTGACACCTGCCTTCGGGGACCTGGAACACTGCACAGAAACCCAGGGAACGCAGCTCCAGAGGCAGCCGTGGGGACAGGGGTGTTGGGCTCAGTCCCAGGTGAGCGTCACCTCGCTCAATCCCAGCTCCCCTGTAACTCCCCTGGGCTGAAGGGGCTCCAGCGCCCGTTGTACGAAGCAGCGGTTATGACGTGCCACGGCTGGAAAACACCCCTCCTAGGGTCCCGCCATCCGTGGCTGGCGTCTGTTCCTCAGGTCTGCAGAGAGCTGCCCGGCCTGCCACGGCCTTCCTAGAGCAGCCACACCCAGTGAGGAAAGGCGGGGTGTCTGTGGGCCCCAGCTGCCCTTCCCTGTCCACCCAATCCTGTTTCTGCTGCCCTCCTCTTACGGGCATTGATCCCAAACTCCCTCATTCGTCATCAAACTGTCTCAGGCCTGTTCCCAGAGAGCTCGACCCGTGTGCAGAGCAGAGGAGAACGTGTTCCTCCCTCCCTCCATCTCAAGGCTTCTAGACCTACCCCCAAGCCCACAGCTGAGACCCCCACTTCTCTGATCACAGCTGGGGGAGGGAGGGAGCCAGCGCCTCCCGCGCTTCCCAGGGGCCCTCCTGGCTGAACCGGCAGGCCCTCAGAGCGCACCCCCGCTTTCCAGGCCGGCTTCAGCAGGCAACTCTCGCCCATCTGGGGGCGGGGGGCTCTCTGGGCTTAACTCACAGCTGACCCACAGCCTAGGAAGGGCCACCCCGGATGACCCGCAGCCTCACCCCAGGATGTGTCACCACACGGCCCTTGGGGCCCTGGGTCCTCTCCAGTCTAGAAACTGATGGGTACAGCCACCGTCAACTGCACACTGGAAGCTCAGGCAGGAGGGGCCGGGCCCCTGGGGACAGAACAGGAAGATGGGCATGGCCCGCGAACAGGTGGGGGCACCTGAGAGGTGAGACTCGTCTTAAGGCACGAAATGCAACCCAAACCCCGAGAGACGCGGCCACCCAGATGCCCCAGACAACCCGGGGGCAGAGACAGCAGCTACACAGCAGGGCCTTTCAGCTGCGAGAAACCAAAATGTGCCCAGGGTACGCACGCCTCCTGCACACGTGGGTGTGCCCACGCAAGCACGCGTGTCTGACCCACACCTACTCTGCCCTTCGGTTCAGCGAGGTGGGGGCGACAGGCCCGAGAATGCGGACAGCACACATCTGCCGGCCCCGGGGGCGTCCCGGGAGGCCAAGGAGAGCCGTCCGTGTGGTCAGCGAGCAGGAGGGCCCCAGGCGCTGACGGCAGGACAATGTCTGCTCTGTTCTTTGAGAACACGGACGCCAGCGGCACTTCTGACTTTTTCCTGGCCTGGTCAGTGAGAGAAGCTGAGTAAAATGGGCCACGCTGGAGCGGAGCGGCCTCCCAAGTGCGGCCGGGACGCGAGGCCGGGGTGCGGCCTCACCGGCTGCAGCCGCCGCTAGACACGCAGGCGGTGTGTTCAGGCCAAGGCCGAGACCCAAGCGGCTCCGCCACCCCTCAGCCTGCAGCCAGCTCAGAAAACCCCTGCGGACGGACGGACAGACGGAAAGACACAAGACACCGCACTCCTCCAGAGCCGCCTCCCGCAGGGGAGCCTGAGGTCAGACTGACAGCCCGGAGCATTGAGTTTCACTGGGCAAGTCACTGTGTGGTCTGCTCAGAGCCCAGACTTTCCAACCCTGCATTTCAGCGGCGGTTACTCAGGTTTGGGTAAGAAAACACTTACCCAATTTCCGAGCAGCCTGCGAACAGCGGGGCCTGGAAGCCGGCGGGAGCAGAGCACTTCCCGGCAGCGCGGGGCGCACGTCTGCGGGGCTGCCTCCGGGAGGGCTCCCGTGTGTTTCAGAGAGGTCGCAGGGCACCGGCGCCCAGGCAGAGGGGGCAGGCTCCAGCAGAAGCTGGACCACGGGCTGGAAAATAAGAACACGGTATTTACGAGCCGTCAGAGGCGACCGGAGACACCAGGGTGGGAAGGGGTCGGCAGAGGTAGAGGGGCGACCTCTGCGGCCTTGTCCATGAAACACGGGGGCCAGGGCTGGGAGCAGCTCACCCCCACCCAGGCACTCCCACCAGGTCAACTGCCCACCCTCAGCAGAGCCCAGGGAAACTGCCCAAGGCAGGCAGCATGCTGGGAGGTTTGTCTGCTCGGGCACCCGAGGGACAGGGCCTGGCCAGCAGTGGTACAGCCTCCGAGCACCGAGCCCCGGGCCCCAGGGCAGCCCCGGCACCCCTGGGGGCCCCCGCATCTGGGTCCTCCCCTCATCACACATGACCTGTGCCACACACCATGCCTCGCACTCGTGGGAGAAGGGAAGGTGGTGTGTGAGGGTGAGGGAGTGTGAGCACACCAGAGTATGTGAGAGTGTGTGAATCTGAGTGAGTGTGTCAGAGCATGAGAGTGTAAACAAGTGTGTCAGAGCATGTGAGTGTGTGTGAACAAGTGTGCCAGCGCATATGAGTGTAAACAAGCGTGTCAGAGCATGCGGGAGTGTGTGTGAACAAGCGTGTCAGAGCATTGAGTGTGTGTGAACAAGCGTGTCAGAGCATGTAAGTGTAAACAAGCATGTCAGAGCATGTGGGAGTGTGAATGTGAGCATGCCAGTGCATGTGAACAAGCATGTCAGAGCATGTGAGAGTGTGTAAACAAGCATGTCAGAGCATGTTGGAATGTGAATGTGAGCATGTCGGAGCATGTGAGAGTATGTAAACAAGTGTGTCAGAGCATGTGAGTGTGTGAATCTGAGCAAGCATGTCAGAGCATGTGAGTGTGTGTGAACAAGCATGTCAGAGCATGTGAGTGTAAACAAGCGTGTCAGAGCATGTGGGAGTGTGAATGTGAGCATGTCAGAGTATGTGAGTGCATGTGAATGAGTGTATCAGTATGTGAGAGGGCATGTGAACAAGCGTGTCAGAGCAAGTGAGTGCATATGAACAAGCGTGTCAGAGCATGTGAGAACATGTGAATGTGAGTATGTCAAAGGATGTGTAAACAAGCATGTCAGAGGATGTGAGTGTGCGAGTAAGCGTGTCAGAGCAGGTGAGTGTGGATGTGAGCATGTCAGAGTATGTGAGAGTACACGTGAACAGAGGATGTGAGCACGTGTGTCAGAGCATGTGAGAGTGTGTGTGAATGAGTGTGTCAGAGCATGTGGGAGTGTGTCAGTCCTGGGTGTGGGTGGACTGTGAGAAAGTGTGTGAGTGTGACATGGAGCTGTCAGAGCATGTGAGAGCGCGAGCAGATGCATGTGTGCATGTGTGCGATGGACGTGAGTGTGGGGTGGAGGCATGTGTGCGTGAGTGTGAGAGCCTGGGGTGGTTACGTGTGTGTGACTGTGTGCGTGTGGGGCAGTTGTGGGGCAGTGCATGTGAGCAGGTGGGGTGGATGCACGTGTGTGAGTCTGAGTACGGGGTGTGTGTGTGTGTGTGTGTGTGTGCACGCACGTGTGTGTGAGACGAGCTACTGAGCCCGCCCACTCCCTCCCAGACAACCTCGTGTGCCGCTGTGCTGGGCACAAGGGGCATAAAGACAACTCCTACCCAAGCCACCGCCCAGCTGGGCAGCAAAATGAGGTGTTTGGGGCAGGACAGCTGCCCTCGCGTCCCCCTACTGGGCTCTCCCCCAACACCCAGCACTGGGCAGACGACGTGCAGCTGGTTAGTGGGTGCGTCGTTGGCCGATTGTTGGCTGGTTGCTGTGCGTTGCATGGATGGGGTTTAGTCACTCATGGGTTAGCTGACCTGCTGGCTGGCTGAAAATAAAAACTCAGTCAAAGCAGGGTGGTGCCCTAAACAGAACGCAGCCCTGGGTCAGAGAGAAGGACCCACTCCCAGCTCTGCCCTCCACGCTGCGAACCCACGAGAGATCCTCTCCCACCGCCGCTCCCCAGCCTTCAGCAGCTCTGCAGGGATCATGCATCAAACACCAGTCACCAGGACGCGTGGACGCGCGGCAGGGCCCAGGCTGGGAGGCGCGGGAGCCTTTCCCACACCCTCCACTCAGGGAGAAGCAGGATCGGCGCTCCCACTCACAGCAAAGTGCACAGAACCTTGGAGGAGCTCCAGAGCCCAGGGATTCCAGCACCCTCCCTAGCCATTTGGGATCAACAGCCTGCCCCAGACACCAGCATCTGATGGAGTTCCTGCACACGGCCACCTACAGTCGTTCTGCAAAGCACACTGCCACCTGTTACGTCCATGGCCACAGCCCCCCGAGGGGCGACGGCTCAGGCAGGCGAGGAAAGTGACACTCACGGCAGAGCTGTCACTCAGGCCGGCGCCACAGCAGAGCCCAAAGGCTCGGATCCTGCAGCCGTCCAGTACCGGGCGTGTGTCTAAGTCCCCAGAGCAGGAGTCCTGGGTCCCAGAATGTCGCTCAAGTTGACAGCCGCCGGTTTAACCCAAGGCGAGCGCTTCTGTCGATGAACGTTCCCAGGAAAACTCCCTGCTCAAACACAGCAGTGTTCTCAGTCACTGCCCTGACAATCCCAGAGGGCCCTAAATGAAGAGTGAATTCCTGGGTTTTACCATTCAGTCCGGGAAACGTCAGTAACCCAGGTGCCAGCTCAGGTGAGACTGTGCCGGGGTCCAGCCCCACCTCGCCAGGACTCGGCTTCTTCCGAGTCACGTCTGGCTCCACATTCTTCCCTGCGCTGACGTTTCTCCACTTACACGTCAAGCCCGCGTCCTACCCGGGACCATTCCTGAGCCACTGGCCAAGCACGCTGGACCCGGCAAAGGGGCGGATTCCTGAAGGAGACGGAGCTGAGAGATCACACAGAAGCAGAGGCGGAAAGCGCGAAGAAGAGACTAGAAGTACGAACAACGAACTGTTCAGTGAGGTTCCTAAGGAGAATGAGGGGAGTAACAGTAGAAGAAACAATGCCGCAGCTGAGCAAGACACACGTGCTCAGACTGAAGGCCGCAGGGCGCACGGGGAGCCTGGCACGGAGGCGGGATGGATGGAGACACTGAAAGGTGAACAATACACTCCCGATTCTCCTGCTGCGGGGTGCATCTTCCAGACGACAGAACAAGACCTAAAACCTGGAAAATCCTTCCAAACAACAAGACCTAAAACCTGGAAAATCCTTCCAACCAACCAACGGAACCGAAGACTTCAGCAAGCAGCAGAGCGGTGGGAATTCCATTACCCTGTAACAAGAGCGGAACCCCTGCCTCACCTCCGACACAGACGTCAACTCCAGGGGCAGCCACTGGACCTCGCAGAGCGGACACCGGCGCCCGTGTCTCGGGGCTGGGCTCGGGGTGCAGCCTGCCTCCACGCCTCTCCCCAGCTTCCTGCCCGTGCAGCCTCGGGAACGTGGGCTGTGATTCTCACTCCTGGCCTAGGCCCCAGGCCCGCCCCAGCGCAATGGGAATCTGGGGAGAGAAGCAGCCAAGAGGACCTCTCTCTGATCTCAGCATGTGTCTCTGTTTCTTAAATAAATTAATTTCTTAGAAGCAAAGTCCAGATACATTAGATAGCTAAATATGAAAGTCCATGTATTAGAATGTCTGAGGATAATAGAGACTAGCTTACCAGCGTGGCATTTCTCAATGCAAAGACAGAAACCATAAAGGAAGCCCTGGTAAATTGGGAGATTCTGAGAATACTGTGAGGCTGAGTCCCAGGGAGTAACTGGGACTCCCACGGGACACCTGGGAGCGCTGGGTTCCTAGGGGCTGTCCTGGAGAGCGGCCGCCTTAGTCTCCAGACTGCAGACCCCAACAAACGCCATCATCATCACCACCACCATCACCGCCACCACCGTCATCACCACCGCCATCACCATCATTACCACCATCACTGTCACCACCACCGTCATAAACACATCACCACACCACTACCATCACCGTCACCACCATTGCTACAACCATCACCACCACTACCATCACAATCACCATCACATCACCATCATTACCACCACCACCACCACCACCACTGTCATCACCACCGTCATCACCACTGCCATTACCATCATTACCATCACCGCCACCACCACCACCACCACCACCACCACGTCACCATTATGTCTAGAAACAAAGTCACCAGCACGCACTTACTGACCACCATGCACATTCACTCTGACCCCTCTTATCTGCATTCACTCATTAACTGTCAGGAAAACACCAGAGGCATAGGTGGTGTCACTGCTCCCATTCTCTAGGTGAGAAGCTACGGTTCAGAGAGGGAATGAGACCTGTGCCCTCCCCCATCGCTGGAAAGTCAGGTGTGATGCAGGGCTGGCCTCTTCCCACCACCCTGTCCTGCCTCTTCTTTTTTTAAAAAAGATTTTATTTATTTATTTGAGAGGTAGAGTTACAGACAGTGAGAGGTAGAGAGAAAGGTTTTCCTTCTGTTGGTTCACTCCCCAGATGGCTGCAATGGACAGAGCTGCGCCAATCCAAAGCCAGGAGCCAGGAGTTTCTTCCGGGTCTCCCATGCGGGTGCAGGGGCCCAAGGACTTGAGCCATCCCCCACTGCTTTCCCAGGCCACAGCAGAGAGCTGGATTGGAAGAGGAGCAGCCGGGACTAGAACCTGTGCCCATATTGGATGCTGGTGCTGCAGGTGGAGGATTGACCTACTGCGCCATGGCACCAGCTCCCTGTCCTGCCTCTACACCTGGCTCACGACTGCCAGGCTGATGTCCACACCAGACGTCTCCAGATCTGCCGCCGAGAAGCCCACCATCTTCACATCTCACAGGAGGCTGCTACGACCCAGGCAGCGGTCCCGGGGCTTGCTAGAGATCCCTGGGACGCTGAGTGTCTGGGCACGTGGCTCACTCCACTGCAGACCAGAGGGACAGCCCAGGGAAAGCTCTCTTTGAGTTTAGAAACACAAACACGTGAACCATTGTGCAGGGGGTCCAGCCTCTAAGCCTTGATGTGAGGGCGGTAGGCCTAGCGTTCCACTAAGACCCAGGCCGGAGGGGAGGACGCAGCCAATCCTGCCCACGCCCAGCCTCGCCGGGGAAGCTGTTTTTGCAGGTGGAGAATGACTGCATTTCCAGCAGGATCAAATTCAGGAGGCTTTGCCAGCGCTCACAAGTGCCCACATGGCGCTCGGCCCGGCTTGGCCACCTTCCTACTCAATACCCTGCTTCTGCGAGTCTCTGGATATTAAAAAAATAAAATAAAATACAAGATAAACTCAGCTGAAACCAAAATGAATGGATTGGTTCCCATTTTAATGCCATTTGGGGGTGTTTTATAGGCTGCACTGTGTGTCTTTTACACATCTATTTTTAAATACTGCAAGCTTAATGAGCATGATAGAATGCATAAAACCGTTATGAAATTCCACCGGCAAAGTTACAGTGAAATGCAGGAGGTAGAAATGTGTGGTTACTGCTGGTGGGCAGCGGAGGAGAGGCTTGGACCGGACAGGCTCAGCCTCCCTGGTCGCTGTCACTGCTTTGCACAGGCGGGCTGCCCAGATGCACCCCAGAGGGTGGCAGAGCCAGAATTCAGACCCAAGCCAGATGGCTCGGCCTCCCGCCCGTGACACTGCGGCCACTGCCCCTCGGGGCAGCTCTGCAGCAAAGCCGCTCCTGATTGTGGGTGCTGTGCTGGAGTTCTGACAGCCCAGTGCCCCACGGGGATAAGCTGCCACCCCCTCCCCACAGCACTTCCGTGTGACAGAAAGAGGTGCCCTTTCTCAGTCTGTTTCCTCCCGGAACATCTGCGGGGAAAATGTCATGCCAGCATCCGTATCGATGAAGTCTCAAATGTCAACGTAGCCTTCAGGGTTGCTCTGTGCACAACCTGAGCAGCGATACATGGAGGCCCTCCCCTGCACCACCCGTCGGTCAGAACAACTGCAGTTTGGATGCTGTCCCTGCAAAACCAGGCGGCGGTGGAACTAGGGACCTGGAGTGTGGTCCCTGGATTCTCGCCTCACACAGCCACTGCCCCGGTCCAGTGAGGCGACACAAAGCGCAACTGGAAGCTGCCAAGCAGACATGAGCCACAGCTCCCATCGGTCCGCTAAGGCCACCTCCTCGTCTTTCCCATCCCCGGGTGCAGCCCCGGGCCGCACTACAGAGACCACACATTTCTCCTCCAGGACGGGAGTTCTCAGCCCAGGCCATGAGGCCCCCGAGAGCTGTGTTTGGGGGCAGCGGCTTTGCCCCCCAAACGCTTCCCCACGCTTCACCAAGACCTCATGAGGCCGCGTATATCATTCCCAGCACCAGCCTGAGCACCGAGGCTCTCCGAGGCGAATGTCCCCAGCCACACGGCCGCTGCTCGGCAGAAGTGGGAGTGAGCCGGGATCTGCCTGAGTCCCGCCCCAGAGACCCTCCCGTCACTTCCTGCTTTCTCTGCCAAGGGCAAGCTTTGGGGTGTGTTCCAGAGACAGCAACGCAGACACAGACGCTCGCACGGGGTCCCTGCCCCATCCATCTCCTTGGGTGGGAAGTGCGCCCACGGCTGGAACAAGCGTTACACCAACCAGCGCAGTTCCCACATTTCCCTCTGCTTCTCGGGCGACCGGGAGGCGCAGCCGCGTCCTGCCTTCGGAGGACAGTGAGCGTGCAGGACTGAAGTCCCTGGGGTTTTCAGCCGCGTCCCAGCCTCCTCCTGCCACGCGGGACAGGCCGGCCCCTCACCAGAGCCTGCTGTCGGGGCAAGGCAGAGTGAAGGGCTGTGTCAACAAGGACCCAGACGGGCTGGCGCTGTGGCACAGCGAGTTAGGCCATGCCCTGTGATACCGGCCTCCCACAGGGGCGCCGGTTAGAGTCCCAGCTGCTCCACTTCTGGTGCAGCTCCCAGCTGAGGGGCTTGCACAAACAGTGGGAGATGGTCCCTGCCACCCATGTGGGAGACCTGGACCTGGCCCACCACTGGCCATGTGGGCTTGTGGGGAATGAACCAGCAAATGGAAGATCTCCTTCTCTGTAGCTCTGTATTCAAATAAAGAAATAAATCTCTTTTTAAAAAAAATGAGGAGGAGGAGGAGGTGGAGGCGGCGGCCAATTCTGCAGTCAGGGCTGGTGCTCACTCAGCGATGCAGGCCGTGCGGCTCCCCAAAACAGCTCCCGGGACCGGCCCCAGAGCGGGGAGGCTACGGTGTGTCGGAGACTCTCCAAAACGTGAGTCCTCTGGTAAGGCGGTGCGGCCATCAGCCATCCCGACAGGAAGTGTTCTCTAAACAGGTTTAACTCTCGTACACGTGCCAGGGAACGACCACACTCCACGCCTCTCAGCCCCAGACCTACGCCCTCCCGACCAGGCGGCTCCCATCTGATCCGCGGGCCTCCTCCTCCGAGCAGGACATGCAGACAGCGGTCTTCACGCAGTTCCGCAGCTCACACAGAACAGACCCGCGGAGCTGCCCAGCGGCCTGGAGACTGCTCTCCGGCCGGAGCTCCCCAGGGGCCTGCAGCCTCGGGCGGCCGAGCTGGCGCGCCTCGGAAGGCCCACATCTGCCGCCCTGGCCGCAGCGATTTACGGTCCCCACTGCCGAGGCTCGCGGTGCCAGCCCCACGCCGAGCACTGGATTGCGGTGGTCTGTCTGTGTTTGTTGAAATTGGGCAAGACTCCCTGGAATGTGCGCAGACAGCTCTGTCAGCAAGCTCAGGAAACGGCTGGAGGGCGGGGCGGCCTGGCCGGCCCAGAACGGTCCTGGGGAGGGAGCTAAGGGGCAGCCCGCGGGGACAGAGGCCCCCTTTGTGCTGAGGCTGTTCCGCCCTCTCCTGGCCCCTGACCTGGGCCAAGCAGGAGCGCAGGTGGGAGGCGCTGACTCCCCTACCTGATGCTGGGCTTTTCCAGAAGCACCGCTCTTACTGGCTTTCCCGGGGCCCCAGCATCTGGACCCCGACACCCACAATGGGGAGGGGGGGCTGCACTAACTCAGCACTTACCTCCGGCAGGGAGAGAGGGCCCCGCGGCCAGCACACGCTGGGACTGGCCGCTGTGTCAGGTGCCACTCCCTTCCTGTCCGGATCACAAGGACACTGTGAGGTGGGCCCTGGGGTGTGAAAAGGAGGGAGCTGGGAGTGGCGATGTCACCATGGCCCCAGGACTGGTGTCTCCTGGCTGAGCACGGGCCCCAGAGCAAAGGGCCCGCCAGTCTCCCGGACCTGCCTGAGCTGGCAGGTGCACAGCCGACAGGAAGAACACGGAGCAGGCAGAGCTGGGAACCTCGGAACCCAGGCAAGGAAGACCCGGCAGGCACAGCTCCCTCCTGGAGTCCCAGCTAGGAGATCACAGCCACCCTGGGGACACTGCGGCCTGGGAGGCCCTGCTCAGAGGCCGCACAGCCACCCCGGCCACGGCCCTGGGGGTGCCTCGGGGAGACCACTGGAGAGATCCAGGCGGACAGAAGAACCTCTGGCTGCGCCGGCACGGGCCAGAGAGCCGTGAGCAGGCAGCAACGGCGGCTGCCGGAAGCCTGGGGTTTGGGAGTGGCTGGCCAGCAGCAGCAGCAGCCCGTCCACGCCTGACGTCAGCTCCCGCACCCCTGTCACTGCGGCCACTTCACAGATGCCAGGGGCTAAGGAGGGAGCTGAAACCGCAGCACACAGGCGAGACCAGCTAGGTGGGTGCTCTGGCCCCCACACCGTCCTCCCTCATCTTCTCTCCCAGACTCAACCTCGAGTCTCGGAGACAACGTCTGGAACCCTGTCAACACTCTCGGCCTAAGTGAGCATCGCCCGTGTCATCAGGAGAACCAGCAGAGCCCCCGCAGCTGCCCAGGGCAGGGGTCACCCGCCTCCCCGCCCGGGACGAGCCCCCCATGCTGTCCCTGCACCCCAGCCCCACCCTGCGGTTTCTCCGCCCGGCCGTCCTGCTCTGAGACGCGGGGTCACGGCCATGACTATTCCTGCTGCAAAGTACTTTTCCATACTTCTCCGTCTTCGTTAGGGAATCTCCCGGCTGAGTTAGTTAATTATTCAAAACAAAATTTCCTAACAAACCGAATCCATCCCCATGGGGGGCCAAGGACGTTTGCTCCTGCTGGGCGCTGTTCACCCCCCTGTCCACCCTCCCCTCCCCCACAGCCCTCGGTAGGGCGACGGTGCCAGTGTGACCAGTGACAGGCAGAAGGGGGAGGGCGGGTGCCACGGCCCCAGTCCTTCGTGGTCCGGCTAGCTCTGCTCTGTTGTCACCTCTGCCAGGAAGCCCTGCGGGAGCTCTTCTCTCTACTTCTTCACAGCTGAATCTAGGCTGCAAAGCTCCACCTCCCACACTTCTCTCGTGGACGACACCACGTCCTCACAACTCAGCACCCACCCTGCGCCGACGTCCTGCCCAAGAACCCACGTGGACGGTCTCGTTTCGTAACGGATGCAGAGGCCTGGGCTCGGGCCTGTGTCGCTTCCCACACTGATCACCACTGATCAGGACAGAAAAGCTGAAAGAGCACGCCTCCCTGCATGCGGTCGTGCTGCCACGGTAACGCTGAAGCTCCCACAGGCACCTGCCGCACCGCTCCTCACGGCTGAACATCACACCCACAGAGCCAGGACCCTCCAGGAGCCGGTGGGTTTACTCCGTGACTCCTGCTCTAGCACTATAGCACAAAGATGTGCACGCCGCACAGCTGCCAGCACAAAAACACGGAGGCCACCCTCCTGCACGGCCGTGGGCAGGGCGTGGGAGCGTGGCTGAGGCTGAGGGGGGCCATGTGGGAGCGTGGCTGAGGCTGAGTGGGGAGGGCGTGGGAGCGTGGCTGAGGCTGAGTGGGTTGTGTGGGAGCATGGCTGAGGCTGTAGTGGGTTGTGTGGGAGCGTGGCTGAGGCTGAGTGGGGAGGGCGTGGGAGCATGGCTGAGGCTGTAGTGGGTTGTGTGGGAGCATGGCTGAGGCTGTAGTGGGTTGTGTGGGAGCATGGCTGAGGCTGTAGTGG
>CM027395.1:51840326-51865629 GCA_015711505.1 Sylvilagus bachmani
GGCAGGGGGGGGAGCACACACCAGAGGGCAGGGGTGGGGAGCACACACCGAGGGCAGACAGGGGAGCACACCAGAGGGCAGGGGGGGGGAGCACACACCGAGGGCGGGGGGGGGAGCACACACCAGAGGGCAGGGGGGGGAGCACACACCGAGGGCGGGGGGGGGAGCACACACCGAGGGCGGGGGGGGGGAGCACACACCGAGGGCAGACAGGGGAGCACACCAGAGCTTCTCAGTCAGTACACTGGAGGCCCCCCCAGCCCTTCAAGGGGGACGCAGACCACTGATGAGAAGAGTGGAAAGCCCTCTTCTGCCCAACGCCTGCCACACCTGCAGCTCCACGAATGCCAGACACACGAGCTTCACTCACGAGCGCACACGTGACGAGGAGCCAGCCCTGCCGCCCCTTGCCTCACAACCTCCTCATAACCTCACTGCCCAACACAACAGAGGTGTGGGCACGCGCTCACCGAAAGGCGCTTCCTGGCTGGGCCTCCTGCAATTGCCAGGGCGTGGGCCAAATGCAGGTACACGAGGCCACTCCCCCATGGCGTGGCTGGCCCACTGCACACGCCCCCCAGCAGCAGAGAACAATCACCCTGGGGGACACTGTCCCCACAGAAGGCTGCACAGCCAGGAGAAGGGACAGCCCACAACACACCCAGGAGCACAGAGGAATCCCACATGCGATGCTGGGTGAGGGCCTGGAGACCCAGAGGATGCACAGCCAGGCAGGACCGTGGGGGGAGGCATCAGGGGAGCTGGCCTCTGGCAGGGGCTCCTGGGAAGGGACAGGCGTCCTCCCTGGGGCTGGCCGCTGGCTGCTCTGAATCTGGGGCTGGCCTGCACGATGGATGCACTCCCCTGTCCTGCCGAGAGACCCGGGAGATTCTTTGATACAGAAGGGGGCCTAAGAGTCCAGCCTGAGGGTCTTGGTACTCAGGATTCCGGGAGACAACACCCCGGAAAAGCCCAACCCTGAAGGCAGCTGGGACAGGGAGGGGAGGCAGGGGCAGGCAGGCCCAGAGGACTTCGGGCAGTACAACTCCCGGGTACGACTGTATAATGCTACGACCAAGGCGCCGGCCATCACACTGTGGCCAAAAGAACTCAGCCTAAGGTACACCAGGGACACAGCCAGTAACAATGTGTCAATGTTGCGTCATCAGCCCTAACAGGTGGTAACACACTCACCCCAGACGGCAACCGAGAGGCTGGGAGGGGCCCCACGGCAACTCCATTCTGTCTGCCCAATTCTGCACAACTCAGACTGCACAAGAAAACAGTTTGCTAACTTGGAAGCTAAAATCTTCCCTGGTCTGTCCCGGATCTTAAACAAGCGAGACCTCACTCATGACCTCAAAGGAAGCATCAAAAAGAGGAAAAAGTGATGGGAAAGTGGGTGAGGGGCGGGGCACACAGGCCAGTGTAGGACGGCGCGCCCCGTCTCACAGCGCCAGGAAGGAACCAGGACACCGAGGGACGTCCAGAGCGGCCCGAGCCTGCCTCCTTCCTCTCGCCACCCTCAACATCGTCCTCGGTCATCCTGGTGTCGGGGACTCCCTGTCTCCGAGCCTCCACCCTGCGTGTGCTCCACTTGGCCCTGTGTGCGTGCAATGCCCACACACTTATTCAGGATGCTTTTTATAAATTTTTTGTAATTTATTTGACAGATAGAGTTAGAGAGAGACAGAGAGAGACAGAGAGAGAAAGGTCTTCCTTCCATTGGTTCACCCCCCAAATGGCCACTAACAGCCGGAGCTGCGCCGATCCAAAGCCAGGAGCCAGGTGCTTCTCCTGGTCTCCCATGTGGGCACAGGGTCCCAAGCACTTGGGCCATCCTCCGCTGCCCTCCCGGGCCACAGCAGAGAGCTGGACTGGAAGAGGAGCAGCCGGGACTAGAACTCGGCACCCATATGTGATGCCGGCGCGGCAGGCGGAGGATTAACCAAGTGAGCCACGGCGCCGGCCCCCAGAATGCTTTTCAGCGTCGCCTCCCTCAAGCGCTCAGCCACAAGCAGGAGCTGGGGTTGCACTCCTGCTGCCGGGGGCAGCAAACGGTCCGTGGATGTCCAGCTCTTACGGGGCGTCCGTGGGAACCTGCCAACTTCTCACCTGAAGAGCCAGACCCGCGCCCGCGGCAGGCACGTAAGGTGCATCTGGGGCCTTGGGGAGCACACACCCTTGCACCGCGGCTTCAAGGGCGCTGAGCTGGGGGAAAAGGGGACGGGGTCGGGCAGCAGAACCCTGCGGTCAGGCGGGGACGGACTCGCCCTCCTCCCGGACCATGAGCCTGCAAGCACGGGCGTCACCGGCGGTGCCGAGCCCCACGGTACGTTCCCACCCCGAGCCGGCACTCCCTCTCTGCACTCCACTTTCTCCTCTGTGAGTGGAAACGCATCCTTCTAACAGACGTTCGAGTCCCAACCCCAGGACCTAGGAGAGGGCCTTCCTGGGAAACAAGGCCTTTGCAAACGTGATGGAATTAACAGGAAGTCCTCGCGGAGTCGGGTGGGCCCTAACCCCCCGACTGACGTCCCAACACAGAAGCGGAGATCCAGACGCAGATGCCCGGGGCGAAGACTGTGACGACGGAGGCAGAGACGGCAGGGCCACGGCCACACACCAAGAACGCCAAGCACCGCCAGCAGCACCATCAGTGGAGAAAAGGAGCGGGTCCCATTTCCCAGCGAGGTTCTCGGACACGGACCCCGCCCACACCCCAGCTTTGCTAGCTGCAGCTCCCCCCCCCCGCCCCGCACGGCTTCCAGCACTGTGTGGAACAGCCACAGGTCAGGAGCCTGCCCCGAGCAGGGACTGCTCACCGTTAGTGTCTGTGGGAACCTGGCCCCAAAAGGCCTCACCTGATACGTCCAGTTACACGGAGAATCCCCAGAGAAGGGCAGCACGCCCTGTCCCGAGCACCACAGTGGGGTGGGGTCCCTGCTTCCCCTCCGAGCCTCCTAAGGACCCAGGCCAGCTTGGCAGCCCACAGGGCAGCACCTCCCACCACGCACAGGCGGCAGGGCGACGGCCAGGTTTTCTGTCCCTCTCTCTGTTCATGTCCTCTGCAGCTGACCCGCTGTGCCCTGGAAGCACCTCTGCCTCAGGGGTGCAGGGAGAGGGGAGGGAGAGCAGACAGAGCGCTTCCCTGAGGCACCAGAGGAAGAAACTTTCAAGAAACAGGGACAGCCACCGCCTACGCTCCCGGCATCCCGTGTGGGATGTGAGTCCCAGCTGCTCCACTTCCAGCCCAGCTCCCCGCTAAAGCGCCTGGGAAAGCAGTGGAAGACGGCCCAAGCACATGGGCCCCTGTACCCGCGTGGGAGACATGGAAGAAGCTCCTGGCTCTTAGCTTCCGTCTAGCCCAGCTCCGGCTATTGCAACCATTCTGGGAGTGAACCAGCAGATGGAAGATATCTCTCTCTCTCTCTCTCTGCTTCTCTCTCTCTCTCTCTCTGCCTCTTTCTCTCTGCCTCTCCTTCTCTGTAACTCTGACTTTCAAATAAATAAATCTTTAAAAACAAAACAGCAAATGTGAATTCCTTGCGTGCAGCCAGTCCAGGGCAGGGCCTCAGCTGTGACTACCGAATGGTCACTCTAGTCCCGCTCCAAACCTGCAAAAAGATCGCCTAGGACACGGCCCTATTCTGAAAGGATCAGAACTGCCAGGAAGCAGCCCACGGTGGGACCCGGGCCCCCAGGGCCTGGAGACAGTAAATCCCTGCTGCTCTCAGCCCCAGGGGAAACCCAGCCGACCCCCGGCACCTCGCAGGCCCAGCACAGTCTGACCACACCTGGCTCCTCGCTGGGCCTCTGCCCCAGAGCAGCACCTCTCCACAGCACGCGCAGTGTCAGGGGAGATGACCCCAACTCCAGGCACACATGCCAGGTCACAGTGTCCCAGAGTGCAACCTCTGCCCTGCCCGAGCCCGGCCAGGGGCTGGGTCCTCACCTGGAGCCCAGGTGAAGAGGCGACTGCGCAAACCCCGCTGGTTAATGCTGGAAGGCCGGAGCAGAGGGCCCGGCCCCTGGTGGCAAGCACGCTACTTCTGTAACTGCTATAATGACTTCCAGCCCCGCTGTTCTCGCTCAGCCTTGGCCCAGGGGCTCTTTGTAGGATCTGTCCCTGAGAAAACGACCCACCATGCAGTGCGAGATGTTTTACATTTTAGTGAGGATGATGTAGTATGATTAAAGAATCTAACTCTCTACCAATGAAATATTTAAATTTTGAAATAGACACGGTTTTCGCATGATGAGAATTTTCCATTAACCTTCCCGGAGCACCCTCATATCATACAGCCACAGAGATAATGCACAGCCCAGAACTCCTGGGGAAATGCTTAGGACATGATTTAAATTGAAAAAAAAAAAAAAAAAAGAAAGAAAGAAAGACATCACAGGAGTGCGTCTCTCTAATCAGTACAAAGTTTTAAACCAAGAAGTTCGGATGTCAGTAAGTTACGTCTAAAATGGATCTGAGTCAGCCATGCAGCCTGTGACATCTGTTTGCACTAGAACACACTGACTGTCAGAGTAGGTGGAGACAGTGACCACATGACTTCCTGCTCGCACAGCACGGGCAGTCGTGTGCAGAACCACCAGACCTGCGTTCTCACGGTGAGGCCGCAGCCGTCCCAGCTGGCACAGACACAACCCACCACGCCCGCGCCGTGACAGAATCCCCCGATGACACGTTTCCCAGAACACACCACTGCTGTCAGGTGGCATATGACAATGCACACGTATTTCTACACACTCTGATGGATACACGCAATCACACACGTGTGTGTGTGCACCACCATTGTTTCATGTCTCCAAGAAAGGCTAAAAATTTTGAAACCCTCGAAGGTGGGTTGCAAATGATCTCATGGAAGCAGCTGAGCAGTGAGGGTTATGAACACATCACGCATAGGGGAACAGTTTTACATGTGGAGTGTTCCTGCCTAAGTGTCAGCTATGCATTTCAAAATTATTTTTTAATTAATTTTAATAGTGAAAAAGAGAAGTCACTGGCTAATTAAATTCCCTGCCTCTAAGCATTTTCACTGAAAGGGACCCGTTTGTTGGCCAAGAATGTGAGGCCTGAGCCGGCAGCCTGGGAGGCTGGGTGCTGCTCCAGCCCCGTGCTACCTCCCGCGGGGGTCCTGGGCGAGCTCGGCTCTGTGCAGGGAGCTGGAATCCAGAGCTTCTGCTGGTGGCACGGGGCCCTGCACGCAGCGCCTGCTGCAAGCCCCTCAGGCAGCCCCCACCTGCTGCTCACTTGGGGCCAGGGGACAGAGAACGGTCCCCGCCCAGCACTGTGTCACCCTGAGGACAGCGGCAGTGGCAACAGCACCGCCTGGTCCCGGACCCAGGGTGCACCAGGACTGGCCGTGCAATGGCGGTTGCTTTCTCCCCGACACTCTGATAACTCATTCACCAAATGGCCGCATTAAGCTTTGTTCCCCCTCGGCAAAGGCTGGTTTTGCAGGGCACTTTCTAGGTACCACGCTCTGACCCCTACCGTCGGCTCAAGAACCCGCCCAGGAGCCGAGTCACCGGCATCATTTCCCCATTAGCCAGGTCAGAGCGAGGCTCTACAAGCAGACCTGGGACGCCAGCCCCGCAGCTCAGCTCAAGCCCCCAAGCACACCCCCTCCCCACTCCACACGGGTCTCCCGGAGGGACGGGCAGAGGGGCGTGGGCTTGTGCTCCAACAAGGAGGCCAATCACAGGCAAGACTTGGAAGGAATCGGTGGTGCGACCGCCCTCCCGACGGCTCTCTCTGGCCTGGGTTAAGATGCGGATCAGGGAGCAGGACAGGATTCAAACCCCAGGGGCGCTGGTCACAAGCTGGTGCCCCCGGGGGGTCACTGGGCCTCTCAGCTCTGCGAAGACGATGGCACCCACGCGGGCTGCGCAAGGGTTAACAGGGGTGTCGGAACAAGATTCTGGGATTCAACGTCCCCCAACCTGAGGCTGCCACCTGCTGCCAGAAGGCGGGGTGACCACCCCAGATCCTCAGGCTGGGCCGAGCCCTGCGGCCAGCGAACTTCTGGGATGGGCCAGGTGCTGGCTGTCTTGGCATTGGTGGGTGACACAGTGTCTGTCACAGCCACTCGACTTCACTGCTGCAAAGCAGTGACAGGAGATCCAACGGGTGGTGTGGCCCTCGTCCTGTCGACCTTACTCAGAAAAACAGCCACGTCCTGGCATGGACAGGTCAGGCTCCGTCCCCTTTCTGACTACAAGAGCAAGGGAAGGAGGGATGGCCCAGTGGGAAAGGCCGCCCAGGCCAGGTGCCAGAGGTTCAGCAGGAACCAGGAGCCAGGCTGTGGCCCAGGCAGGACCAGCGTGTGCCACGTGTGGGGTGCTCACCAGAGACCGTGTGGGAGGGCGCCTCTCATGCCACTCCCGGGGCGCCCACAGCCCCAGCTCCACGTCCACGGCCCGCCATGGAAACTGTCACCTGGCATCCACCAGCAGGGCACAGTGGCACACAGCCTGCCCTCTGGGGGCCAGGTGGAGGCGGGGTCCCCGTGGCCGGTGTCGTCCACAGGGCACACAGTGGCACACAGCCTGCCCTCTGGGGGCCCAGGTGGAGACAGGGTCCCCATGGCTGGTGTCATCCACAGGGCACACAGTGGGCACATAGCCTGCCCTCTGGGAGGCCAGGTAGAGACGGGATCCCCGTGGCTGGTGTCGTCCACAGGGCACACAGTGGCACACAGCCTGCCCTCTGGGGGCCAGGTGGAGGCGGGGTCCCCGTGGCCGGTGCTGTCCACAGGGCACACAGTGGCACACAGCCTGCCCTCTGGGAGGCCAGGTGGAGGCGGGGTCACCGTGGCTGGTGTCGTCCACAGGGCACACAGTGGCACACAGCCTGCCCTCTGGGGGCCAGGTGGAGGCGGGGTCACCGTGGCTGGTGTTGTCCACAGGGCACACAGTGGCACACAGCCTGCCCTCTGGGGCCCAGGTGGAGGCGAGGTCCCCATGGCTGGTGTCATCCACAGGGCACACAGTGGGCACACGTGGGCACAGATCTGAATTGAAATCTCCACGCGCCTTCCAGCCTCAGGGACGTGGCGCATGCTGCCCCCTCCCCCTGCACGTCCTTCTCTACCTGGCCAGCCCCCTCCTCCCTCGGGTCCCAGGAAAGGCGTCCGCTCCCTCAGCATCCACCCACCCTCTTCTAGCCAAGGACCCCTACAGGAACGGCCAGGCCTGTGCTCCCCACCCCGCGCCATGACTGACCCCACTGTGGTTCTGCGGTCTTCCCCCTCTCCCCTGCTGGACACAGAGACCACACTGCCCTCGGAGGTCCCCTGGCACAGGGTCTGAAGCCTGTGTGTGTGGAATAAATGAGATAATACAAAGAGAATAAACTTCACACGGAGTGCCCCACTGGAAGGCGCTATTAGCGCTCAGGGGCCTTACGTCGCCAGAACAAGCAAGATGGTGCAGTTCTCTTCTCTTCTGAAATTCCCCACTTCCCAAATTTATAAACTGAGGTAAAGTGAATTCACAGAGAAGACCAAGCTCTTTAAAAAAAAGAAAGTTTTAGGGCCAGCGCTGTGGCACAGCGGGTTAACGCCCTGGCCTGAAGCACCAGCATCCCATGTGGGCGCTGGTTCTATTCCCAGCTGCTCCTCTTCCGATCCAGCTCTCTGCTGTGGCCTGGGAAAGCAGTAGAAGATGGCCCAAGTCCTTGGGCCCCTGCACCCGCGTGGGAGACCTAGAAGAAGCTCCTGGCTCCTGGCTTTGGATTGGCCCAGCTCCAGCCATTGTGGCCATTTGGGGAGTGAACCAGTGGATGGAAGGCCTCTCTCTCTCTCTCTGTGTGTCTCTCTGTAACTCTTTCAAATAAATAAAATAAATCTTAAAAAAAGTTTTTCAATAACTGATGCACTGGATTAGCATCAGAAAACACTGTTGTATTACAGATTCTGTACATTTCATAAACTACCCAGCCTCACGCATGCTATCTGCCTCTAAGCAAACATTATGTCATTTGCTTTCAACATTTCCCCACTGTCCCAAAGCAATACTTTTGCTATTAAAATTATAAAGCTCTCCAGGGAGAAAAAAAAAGCAGAGTCATTCTAGGTAAGTAAACCAAGCAACCAAGAACTTACAGAAAGCTCTTTCCTTTGTCTGATGAGCAAAGATCTCAAATTAATTTTACCTCCTAGTTTAAAAAAAAAAAATCCTGAGATAGTACTAAGCAGCCTTAAACGGAGCACGCTTGTCACCCTGCTTCAGCTCTGCTGCAAAACCAGGAGGAGGCAGCCCACGCTGCTGCGTGAGACGCGGGGCTGTGCAGGAGGGGCAGCCCACGCTGCTGCGTGAGACGCAGGGCTGTGCGGGAGGGGCAGCCCACGCTGCGTCCGCTCGCTGTGATGTGTAGCACGCACGCTGCCCACAGCCACACAAAGGGGCCTTGACTGTGTCCCGCTCACAGGGTGGACTGAGCTCAAGGGATCCCACGTGACAGAGACCGGAATCTCAGCCTCGCCTGCGGCAGGCAGCACCTGCTCCACAGAGGGTGGGTTCTGGTGCTGAGTGGACACCACTGCTTAGCGAGTGTCCCAGCAGCAGCGGAATTCTGGATCCTGCTCATCTCTGGGCCAGGCGAGCACAGGGCGTCTCAGGGACAGCGCCACGCCAGGGTCCCGGAGTCTGTGGGGTCGGCGGGCCGGGAGCCTGCACCGTGAAGTAGGGCACGGGGCTCGTGGCTGGGGCTGAAAGGCTCCGGTGCTGGTCCCTGCTCGCCCCGTGGGATTGGGGAAGCGACGGGACAGAAGGGAAGTGGCCGTTCCCAGACTTGCAGAGTCGAGAGGGAAGCAGAAGCCCGCGTGGCTAAGAGGTAAGAACCCGAAAATTGGCCACCAGGAGGTCCAGCCGCCCGCTGAGGCAGCACGGACACAGAGCGTCCATGGAGGAGGGACTCAGGCGCGGGGAGCACAGCACAGCCCTGCGCCCACCAGCCGGGACACAGCGAGACCCGAGATGCACCTTCAGTGCCAGTCTCACACGGGATTGCAAAACTTCAGTGGGAAGGAGCCAGGGTTAACTATTCCGCTGTCATTTTGAATGCAGGTTATGCTTTGAAAGGACAGCACTCCGAGTATACTGGGTTCAACACAAGGGTAGCAAAATTGACTGCACTCATTCTTCATAACGTGGCTACTGGAAAACTGAATTGCACGTGTGGCTCGCAGTCTGTTCCTGTTGCACACCACGGGCATAGAGGGGCCATGGATTCCAATCCACTCCTGTATGGTGCCAGTGACTGCACCGCGGGTGCCTAACCAGAGCTGCTCCCGCACAGTGAGTCCCACTCACACCGGCCCCGGACGGCTCTTCCCCAGTGGTCCCCTGGAGTCCCCTCCACATCCCTTCAGCTTGGCAGGGCTGCGACCACGCAGGCTTTGTGCGGGGAATCGCAAAGGCAAACAGCACCTCTGTCCCTGTGGTTACTGAAGAGCAATGCCGGAAAACAGGAGAAAAAAGAATTCAGAGAAAGCCGAGTCATTCGTGAGGCACCTTTAGGACCCCACACACACTCCAGGGAGGAAAGAGGGAGAGCCAAGGAGAAGCAGGTGGAGGAAGGGGCTGGGGGAGCGGAGGGCCTGGGGAGAGAAGGCCCAGGATGGGGAAGTGGACGGGAGGAAGGCAGCTCCCATGCCTGGAAGCGATTCTTCAAAACAGCCCCCGGAAACTTCCAGCTCTAAGTCCCTTTGCATTCCCCGCAGCAGATCTGTTGGCCCCTGAGCCCAGCTGGCCAAGAGGGGCCTCCAGCACCAACTCTGTCAAACCACAGGAAAGGCCGGCACCGCCTGCGGCACCAGCACCCCGGGTTCTAGTCCCGATTGGGGCACTGGATTCTGTCCCGGTTGCTCTTCTTCCAGTCCAGCTCTCTGCTGTGGCCCAGGAGTGCAGTGGAGGATGCCCAGGTGACTGGGCCCTGCACCCGCATGGGAGACCAGGAGGAAGCACCTGGCTCCTGGCTTCAGGTCGGTGTAGCTCCGGCCATAGCAGCCATCTGGGGGGTGAACCAACAGAAGGAAGACCTTTCTCTCTGTCTCTCTCACTGTCTACTCTGCCTGTCAAAAAAAAAAAAAAAAACACACAGGAAAACAACTCAGCCCGAAGCTTGGGGGGACATTCCACGGGGCCTCCACAGGCTGCCCTGGGCAGGGGCCGCAAGCAGGAGGCCAGGCTGGTTTGGGCAGAACACCGGGAACTCACACACCAGCCACCAGACGGTGGATGACGGCCAAGAACCTGCCCGTGGCCTATGTCCGGGGAAGGGGTTGTGCGTGAGGGTCCTCGTGTCCTCTCGAGGAGGGGAACGCGGCTGGCTGAGGCCTGGTCAGGGCACGTGGGATTTGCTGACAACCAGGTGAGAACTCTGGCTTTGTGACAACAGAGTCCTGCACCCGGTGTGTGCGCAGGGACGTGTCCGCACCATGCTGCGTCTGCAAAGCTGGATCAGAGCTGCTGGGCCTGGTCGGGGCCCGCACTCACCTGCTCTGCTCCTACAAGACCCCGAGCCCCACTAACAGACCTGGGGCTCCCCTAGCCTCCCGGGAGCTCCGCACCGACCAGCATCTCCAAGGGGATGATGACAAGGGTCCAGAGTCTCCCAAGCCGCACGACCTGAAGGTGCCCGTCGTCAGCAGCCCCCGGCAGCAGCTGGTCTCCCCCTCCTGCCCCTGCAGGAAAGCCTGGCTCTCTCCCGCGGCCACCTGCACACCTCGAGCCATGGCTCCCCCTGCTTCTGCACGGGACGGGGGGGGGGGTGCTGCCCCGCCCCCTCTGCAGCACGGCCCTTCCACAGCTGGCTGCCAGCTCCCGGAGGACCGCGAGTGCCCACCTAAACCATCCCGGCATCCGCACGCTGCAGGCACTCAGTGCAGACAGAGAATCACACCATGGAAACCAACGCAGCACACGGCTGCTCGGGACACCGCCCGTCTCACAAGGAGCACAGGGCCCGGCAGCACAGATGCTGGGCTGATGTCGAGTCCTCCACAGTGTCCCCTCCACAGTGTGCCCCCTCCAGTGTCCCCTCCACGGTGTGCCCCCTCCAGTGTCCCCTCCACAGTGTGCCCCCTCCAGTGTCCCCTCCACAGTGTCCCCTCCACAGTGTGACCCCTCCAGTGTCCCCTCCACGGTGTGCCCCCTCCAGTGTCCCCTCCACAGTGTGACCGTGGGAAAGTTACTGACCACCTCCATGCTCGATGACAGTAACCACCCCACAGTGTAGGAGCCTACAGCGGTGCCAGACGCACAGTGGGACCAGATCCCACAGCGTAGGAGCTTACAGCAGTGCCAGACGCACAGTGGGACCAGATCCCACAGCGTAGGAGCCTACAGCAGTGCCAGACGCACAGTGGGACCAGATCTCACAGCGTAGGAGCCTACAGCAGTGCCAGACGCACAGTGGGACCAGATCTCACAGCGTAGGAGCTTACAGCAGTGCCAGACGCACAGTGGGACCAGATCTCACGGGGCAGTAGGACCAGGGAAACTGAGCTGTGTCATCTATGATTAGTCCACCCACACGAGGAACACAAAACCAAATGCTTTTTTAAAAACTCTGACACCCAACCTAACATTCTGACACTGAAAACAGAAGACAAGGAGTTAAAGCCTTCAGCCTCAGGAAGAGGGATTAGCAGCACCGTGTCTGCTCAGCTACTCAGCGTCTCTAGAGAGAAATATCCTGAAAGATTAGATTATGTGGTGCAAACTCCAGGGCCACAGCGCAGAGAAACGGCCGCTGCCACCTCCCAGCCAGGACAGGGTCTGGAGGCGAACTTTCTGTAGGTGGTCTGGGCCAGAACCCCTGGAGGCCGAGGGGCAGGCACACAGCTCCCTGACCCCCCCCACCCCAACCCCCTGCTGGGATCTAGGGTGATAAAGCACTTCTGAGACCTTAAATTTAAACACCGAGGGCCGTGTGCACTCGGCATGCTGCTGAATTTCTGTGTCAGCGACAGACACGTCAAGAGCTGCCAAGAGTGACAACCTGCTATGGACGTGTCCACTATCAGTGAAAAATTCAAGTGGAGCGACACGTTCCTGACAAGATTCAAGGGTGTCTTCCCTCCTCCAGAACATTCTCCTTGGGTGTCAGGGCCGTGGGAGGCGTTTCAGGGAACACTGGGGCTGCTCATACAACGAGCGACCCACCACTCCTGGCGTAAAACAAGCGCCGGACAGGAAGACGACAGACGGCACTTGGAGCTGACGGCCGTGGAGGTGCGCAGGCTCTCCCACTGCAGCGAGGCTGAGACACTGCACCCGCCAGGAAGCCAAGACTCTGCTCCGCCATTTCTGAGCCGAGGGACCCTGGGCTGGGTTCTGGCCCGACTCTGGTCTCCTCGTCTGTAACACATGTCCCGGGTTTGCCGTGAAGGCTCACTGGGCCCTCGCACCTGACCTACCCAGAAATGGACTCACTCCTCCCCTTCAGTGGGGAAGCGGCGGCCCGGTGCTGCACTCTCAGACGGATCTGGGCCTGCCCCGCCTGCGCAGGGGACTCCAGCGGTCTTTTCCAATGCCGTCATGAGCTGGGTTTGAGGCAGACTGGAGGCTGGTCAGCTCCTCCTCTGTGAGCTGCTCTTCAGATGCACCCCCCACCTGCCTCCCCACCAGACTCTCAGTCACCCCGGGCCAGGTACCAGTCCCCAGGCCCCAGAGTCTATGAAATCATTAAAATCAGCCAATCCCCGAGAGCCCAGAAACCAGCTGCCCCCACCCCACGTGCCACACCCGTCTTGGGACAGCCCGCGGCACAGCCTCCCGGGAGAGGTCCGTGACGAGGCTCGCGCCTTTCATCTGCCTGCGTGCTGTGTCCTGCCATCAGAAGCTCTTCACATCTCAGAGAACACCCAGGCACTCAAAGAGAGATCAACAGAGACTTACGTGGCTTCGTTTTTTATAATGGTGAATCAACTGGAGATCAATTTCACATCCAGCAACATCCAATGCCACCCCTGGAGGTTGGATGGTACGAGTCCAGGGCCGCCGTCTAAGAACGGGCGTGAGGAGAACGGCCGTGGGCAGGAGGCCTACACCCCGGCACCACAGGCCCGCGGTTGCTCGGAGCCTTCCCGCCTCCCCCAGCGCTGCATCACGTGGCACACTCACAGCGGGGTGCGTGTGAGGCCCGGGGGCCAGGGCGGCATCCTTCTCCCTGCCCTCCAGAGTTCCCGAGCCTCTCTGGACGTGCACTCATGCGTGACTTGTGTAATCTACGAAGTAAGCGCAAAGTCATCAAAACCCCGGCCCCCCAAAAACAAAACCAGGAAGAGAGTCCCCGGTGACACACACAGGAAGGTTCACAGCACTGCCCCCCGTTCCAGGACTCCACCAAGACCGGGGATTAGCAATCCTTAGTATTACTAAGGAATGAACTGAGACGACAGACAACAGAGCTGGAGCTGCAAATCAGACCACCCCCAGCCTTGGCCTCTGTGTCATGACCACATCACCCTGGGTTGACAGCAGCAGGCTCCATAGGTGAGGACCACCCTGGCCCGGAGCCCCTGCGTGAACCAGGATGGCGTGGCCCCCAGTCTCCTTCAAAGCCCGCCTACAAGGAGAATTCAGGGAGACAGAAACGATTTCCGTCCTCTCCTCCCCAGCAAGGGGCATCCTCACAGCACAACGAGGGCAGCCCGGCTAGCAGTGGGTTTCATAAGAAAATGACGGATTTCCTTCCTAGTGTTTCTGTTCTGGCAAGTGTGTGCACGCACGCGCACACACACACACACACAGACACACACACACAGACACACACACACAGAGAGACACACACAAGACGTGCGCGCGCACACACACACACACACACAGACACACACACACACACTGCTAAAATACATTCATCCCAAAGAAAGGCTGGGGAGGAACTCCCCAGGACTCCCATCGTGTTTGATGTCGGTTTTTCGCTTGTTTTGAGCCCTCACGACTTGTTTCCTTCACCATGGGTCAAACTATGCTTTGGGATCAGGCAAGGAGATCCCCCACCAGCTCGTAGTCAAAAGCCCAACACGGGTTCCCGTCACCACGATGTTCAGCAGGGGCCGTGAGATCTGCAAACACAGTGCCACACACCGGCCTGGGCCCGCCCGGTGGTGCTGGCTGCTCCAGATGTTCCCCACCACGAGTCTACGTGGCCCGGGGATACCGTTAATTGCCCACTCTCCCCGGAAGCCCTCGGGTTGTAGGGACTGCTCCTGCAGGGCTGGGTCCCTTGTCATGCCACAGCACGAACAGTCAGCAGGAGGGACCCCAGCAGCTGCAACCTTGGGCTCCATCTCAGAAGAATCTCCTGTTGGCCCTGGCCCAGGCTCTGCCTCCCGACACTGCCCAGGTGCACCTGATCCTTATCTGCCCCTCCCCTTCCCACTCCAAACACATCCCGCGAGGGGGCTTCTGTGTCTGGCTGAGGCTGCTCCCGCCTGCACCCAGAGGCTCTTAGGGGGAGAGCAACGTTTCCTCTAGTGAGCCTGAAGAGGATTCCCGTGCAGGCTGCCACCAAAGACAGCGAGACACACACCCAGAGACGCGGGCTCCAGCCCGAAACGCGGCCACGAGGTCGGACGAGGAACATGCGCACAGCCTCGTCCTTACAAAGTGAGGGCGAGAGCGCAGCTGCCGGCAAAGAGAAACTCAGCACGAACGAAAAGCAGGCAGCGCGTTCTCCTGAGAAGGGCCACGCGCGTGCCCGGCAGGGCTTGTGTGGCTGCTGCCGAAACACGGGAGAGAAGCCGCAAATGTGCTTTTCATGGCGGTTGCAGGAATGGAAGAGAAGTCCACTTTGCAGGGGCGGGCTGGGGGGCCTCTCGGCTATGAAGCTGGAGGGAGAGGGAAGGAAACATTCCGGACGCGCACGGTTGGAGTGGCACAGCTGACGAAAGCCAGGAGTTCTGAGCGTGAGCTGCAAGGAGCCTCCGCTGGGGGACCCGGTGCTTGGACCCTGAACAAAAGCCACGCTGTGCGGCACCCGGGGGCGGGCTGGCGGCACTGCCCGGGAAGGCCGCAGGTCTCCTTTCACTTTAATGACTTCTCAGCAGCGAGTGTGAAAGCCCAAGTGTTGTCCTGGGGGCAGAGCTTGGCCCACCCCCGCCCGGCTGCCCCTCCTGCGCCTCAAACATTCAGACTCCAGGGTGCTCCCTCCAGCACCCCTCACGCTGCGCCGTGTGCACAGGGACAAGCAGCGCACGGCCCCAGGTCCCCAGCCCACATGGTCCTGGCCCCGGTCCCGTCACAGTGAACCCAGCCCAGCACGGCTTGGTGGCCTTGGGACAGAAAGCCAAACACACACCAGCATGCAAAGAACCAGCCCCGGAGGGGCCTGCTCACTGACTCACAGGTGTGCAAGTGTGTGCACACGTGTGTGTGTCTTGAGCCAGAGAGCCCCTCAGAATGGCAGCCACCGTTCGTGACTCACGCTCTGTGGGGAACGGCACGGACCCCTGTCTATTTACCGAACCTGGCCGACAGCTGGGGAGGGCAAGGGCTGCCCCTCTGACAAGGCCCGGCAGGTTCGAGAGGGGCTCCTACAACGCGCCGTGCCCAGAAGCGGGACAGCGAGTGGGGAGGCTAGAAAGGACGGCACGGGGAGGGCCGGAGGCTCGAGACCACCTCCCCCCAAAGTCTGCCGCCGAGCCCTGTGCCCAGACGCCCCAGGCTCAGGCGCTCATCCAAGTCAGGAGCTGGAGGGGCTGGGGTGGGAAGCGTCCAGTCGAGAGGAGAAATGCAGGCAGCGCCCGGGGCAGGGGAGAGCTGGGACCTGCCGCTGGACACTGCTCTTCCTTCTCCGCGTTTCGGGCTGAGCCCTCGGGTGCTGGGACACCTCCCGGGGCCGTGGGCCACGCACACCACGTCCCACAGCTCAGCACACACCGGAGCCATCTGGCTCTGCCCTGGTTCAAGGTCCTCCTGAAGACCGGCCCCACAGCCAAGGGCCCTGAGCTGAAGTCCACACCAGCACCGCCGGCCCGGCCTCCACCCCACGCCCCACGGCCCCACAGCTTCCCTGCCTCTGTGCTCAGCCCGGTGCCCCCCACAGGCCTTCCGGGGGAACGAGCTGCCCCCAACACCCAGCGCCAAGGCCACCTCTCCCGGTGTCCCCAGCAGACGCCTCCGTGTGAGTGTCAGAGCACCACGGGCAGAGCTTGCCGAGAGACGCGCCGGGGCCGTGGCAGGGCAGCTAGTGGCCGGAGTGTGCCACACCCTGACACGGCAGGGGGAAGGGCAGCCCTCACCCCCACAGTGCCAGGAGGGCTGTGCCAGTGACGACGCCTTTCAGAGCCGCCACCAAGACGCCCCGCTCTGCCGCAGGCCCTGGGCAAGCCCTCCGCGGTTGTGGGCTCAGCTCGGCACTCCACGACCCGGGTCCCTGGCTTCCCGCTGGACAAGCAGGGTCTCGGCGCGCTGCTGTCGCTGGCCAAGGGACACAGAGCCTGTGTCTCACCCACGCAGAGAAACGGCGGGCTCTCCGTCGCTCAGCCACGCCTGACGGATTTACAGGCAGGGCCACAGGAAATATCCTTCCAACCTCTAATGGGTCCTCAAAACTCGGACAGAGGGCCCGGATGCAGCCCTCAGGTTCTGTTTCCTTGACTTCTTTTCTTCCAGACGCTGTGCAAACCCCCACGGCTCCCCCCAGCTGAAGGCAGCTCTGGGGCATGGACCTCCGGCCTCCATAGCGTGTGGGGCAGCGCCACCTTCTGGCCAGCAGGCGTGGGACGGCCATGTCCCACTTAGCACCGTCTGGCGACCTCCTGAGCTGCTCTGTCTTTTCCTTCCAGTTCAGAGAAGAAGCGAATGGTGGCACAGGGTGCTCGAGCGGGGAGGAGGCAGCTCGGCCTCCTGGGCTTGCCTGTCTGCGGCAAGAGCTCAAATAGCACAGCCTCCAGGAATGCAGGGTTCAAAGGACAGATGCCAGCCTGGAACCTCCTGGTGGCCCGGAGGTGGTCAGCATGGCCGAGCAGAGCGCAGGGCAGAAGGCAGCAGGCTGCCTGGAGGAGGGCGAGCAGGCCTGGAAGACGTTGGAGGGACAGGAAGACAAAACCAGGAGAGGTGGATCCTCAGCACTGAGCACCAGGCCACACACGCGAGAGATTCGGTAAATACGACTCGAGGTGAGACGAGCCAGGCCCATCCACATGCACACCTCCATGCCTGTGTCAGCCGCCCTGTACACACAGGGTGACGCACAAACAATGCAGGCTCAGGGAGGAGCAGAGCTGCACACTGACAGGCCTGAACACACGAGAGCAGGGCGGGCGGCCCCGGCTGGGCGGGCGGCTTCCCAGGGCTCCTCTTCCGTCCCTCGGAGCCTCCGCTTCCCCATTCTGAACAGGAGTCAGGATGGAGTAGACGTGCTGGCGAGCGAAGGCCTGGCACTGGGGCCGTGACAGCCCTGTTGCCCCGAGGACCTCCGCGTGGCGGTCCTTACATAGATACTCTCCTCCACACCAGCAAGTTCACCTCCACAGCGGCATTGCCATCTGCTCTACCCTTCTCCTTGGATTCTCCAACTGCCCCAGCCAAGCGTGTAGGTGTGTGCGCCTGGCGCGTCCCCACTGCCCACGAAGCCATCTGTCCGGCATCGATGGGGTGTCTGCCCACCCCACCCCGCAGAGCCGACACTGTACAGTGCGGTCAGCATCTCGTGGGAGGGTACGATACCACGTACACCACTCAGATGCTTGCCCACTGCTGTTAGCACCGAGAGCGCCAGCGCCCACCAGGCACTAAGTATTGATAGGCACTAAGTGGCTGCCGAGCAGAGGCTGCGGTAGCTGGTGCTGGCCTATCTTTTCCTAGAAGCAGACTACCACGTGAGGGCGGGGAACCACGCATGCTTGCTGTGTTACCCCTGAAATCTGCTCTCCAGTGCTTGTCTGCAGCGTGAAGGGGGTTCCCTCCTTACACCATCCACGAAAGATCAGCACAAACAAACGAAGCACCTACCCGTGGGAGCTGAACACTGATGTTTTTACAACACAGGGATGAACCTTCATGATCCTGACTTCCAGTGGATTCTTAGACACAACACCAAGAGCACAGACCGTGAAAGACATAAAGGAGGAAGACTGGGCTTGATCGAACGTAACCAAGGACGCGCGGAATGGGAGGAACTGTTGCAGGGGACACAGCTGACAGGGGGTTAGATCTAGGATCCACAGAGAACACTCACGACACGGTGATCAAAGAACAGGCGACTCAGGATCTGCGTAAACAACTCACGTGTCCCCACAGCACACACGCGGACGGCCCACACACCACGGCGTGGCATCATGGGGGCAAGCGAACCACTCTGCACACCCCTTGGGCTGGCTGTCCTCAAACAGTCAGACAACAGCCAGGACCGGTGAGTACATGGAGAAATCAGAACTCTCGTGTGTGCTGGTGGGATGCAAAATGGTGCGGCCACTCTGGAAGACGCCTGGCGGCAACTCGAAGGTTACGTGTGGGAGCAGGCACTGTGGCGCAGCGGGTAAAGCCGCCCCTGCGACACGGGCATCCCGTATGGCCGCTGGTTCGTGTCCCGGATGCTCCACCTCCAATCCAGCTCCCTGCTAACGTGCCTGGGAAAGCAGCAGCAGATGGCCCAAGTCCTTGGGCCCCTGCCACCCATGTGAGAGCCGGAAGAAGCTCCTGGCTCTAGCCTGGCCCAGCCCCAGTCATTATAGCCATTTGGGGGGTGAACCAAAGGATGGATGATCTCTGTCTCTCTAACTCTGCCTTTCAAACAAATCAATCTTGAGAGACAGACAGAGAGAGAGAGAGAGAGAAGAGGAGGAGGAGGAGGAGGGGAGGGGTGGGGGAGGGGACACAGGAGAGGAAGTTTCCCTCTGGGGGATGAGAAGACCCCAAACCCACTCTATCCCTGCAGCAATGTTGAGCCACCACCAGCGATGCTGGCATCCCAGACAAGCACCGGTTTGAAAACTACCCAACTGGACACTTTTTTAAAAAAGATTTATTTATTTATTTGAAAATGCATTTATTTGAGTTGGGGGGGAGGAGAGACAGAGAGAGACCTTCCACCCACCAGCTCCCTCTCACAGCCACAACAGCCGGGGCTGGGCTAGGCTGCCATGAGCAACTTCTTCAAGGCTCCTGTGTGGGTGCAGGGCCAAGCACTGGGCCACCTTCACGGCTTTTCCCAGGCCATAGCAGGCAGCTGGTGGACGTGGAGCAGCTGGGACACGAACTGGTGCCCACACCGGATGCCGGCACTGCAGGCGGCAGCTTTACCTGCTACGCCACAACACAGCCCGACTGGACACTAGTGGGTGAGTGTTGTGGTACATGAACTACACCTCGATAACAACTGTTCTGAAGAAACAGCTTGCAGCAGGACACAGGGTTGCGATGGGCACTTCCGGGCTACTTCTGAGGAGCAGGGTAGTGATGAGTGGGGAGGCAGCTTAGGGGCTCTTTAAGTGGAGACCACAGAAATCTCCCGAGCGGCCCAGGGCTCTCCGTCCACCAGCCTGAGGCGAAGGGGGCGGACGCCCCCGGGCCTCAGGTGATGCTGGCTGCTGTCCCCTGAACACCCTCACGGTCTGTCCGGAGCCCGCGGAGACCCCTTCTCTGCCCCGTAACCAGGACAGCGATGGGCAGCAGGCGGCCTCCACTGAACACTGCCGCTGGCCCAGCTGGCCCTCACGCCCGAGGCCCCACACTGCACAGAGGGCGCTCTCTCCGGACACCGAAGCCCGTGCTCACCCACGCGCCGCCTCGCTGACCGTGCTGAGCAGGCGGGACAGCTCCAACGTTGACGTGTGTGTGCGTCACGTGTGTGTGTCACGTGTGTGTGCATCATGTGTGTATGTGTCACATGTGTGTGTCGTGTGTGTGCGCATCACCCAGGGTCTCTGTTGCTGACCATGGACGTGTGTGCACATCATGTGTGTATCACACGTGTGTCACGTGTGTGTGTGTGTCACGTGTGTGTGTGAGCGTCACCCAGGGTCTCTGTCGCTGACCCTGACTCACAGGCTCTGGGTGCAGCTGCGCTTCTGCTGGCCACCCTGCAGTCCAGGGGCCACCTGTCCCCACACTGCCCATGGCCTCGGAAGGGCCGCCTCTCTGCAGGCGGTGCAGGATATAGGATCTGTGTCACAGGCTGGAGGGGTCGGGACTGCAGCATGTTCTCTGGAGAGAGAGCATCCCCGGGGACACACGGCGCTGCAAGGCTTGTGCAGCGGGGTGCGGGCGCACGCAGGGCGCACACCGAGCAAGCCGGGCTGAGCGCAGGTAGGCAGGCACCTCCGCCTACCCATGCTCCCCGGCCAGCGGGCTCCCTTCAGAGCTGGCCAGGGCCCTGCCCGCCTCTCATGGTACTGCAGGAGAGACGGGGAGGGGGCTGAAACACAGGGAAGAAGTCCTATTTGGGATCCTGCTCAGTGTCTGGTTCTCACTCACTTTAGGCCCCCCAGCCCTTTAACCACTGTCGTCTCCTTTCCACAGAGAAGCCGAGGCTCAGAGGAGGTCACAGAGATGTCTGACTTCCTTACTCCTGAGTCAGGCTCTTCGCACTGGACTGAACTGAACATGAACCAGGTGACACCGCGACAGCCCCAGCACCCCCTGGAAACAGCCTGAGCCGGGAAAGCACTGGCCGCACCTCACCAGCTGGGCCGGTGCTGCCCTGGGCCTGGAAGGCCACAGCATGGCCACGGCCGTGCCCAGCATCACGGGGAAGAAGGGAACGTGTGGCACTAGCCTGGGAGAACACTGCACACAAGCTTTCTACCTGAAGTGCAGGAGTCGCGGCCTGACGCTCGCGGGGTCAGGGGCCATCTGTATTCACAGATCCAGAAGGAAGAATGCACATTATGGGATGGCAACTGCAGAAGTCAATCTATCCATTCACTTGAAAGTGCGCTGGACGAAATCAGCCTTTTACTGAAAGGGGGGAGGCAGCAAAATTGGTGGTCGGGGAAGAGGACTTTTCCAGAGGCGGATTTGAAGGACTGGAACGGATGAGTTACGGCTGCTTGGTCGTGTACTTACTTAATAACTGGGAGTCTAGAAAGCTCCCGCTCATTCAAAAGCCATTTCACAAGCGTCTGTTCCGTACCGGGCCTGCGGCACAGGAGAGAAAGATCGACGGGGCTCACTCCATTTCCCCTTGACAAGCCTTCGGCATTCCTTCCCTAGGAAAGCAGGACTCGCGAGGCCGAGCAGCCCGCCCAGCTGGGACGTGACGCCAGCGCCTGTGGCCCCAGACCAGTCGCAACTGCACACAGGTCTCACCTCTCGCCTCAGAAACAGCAGGGCCGACTCCCTCTGAGCACACAGGCGAAGCGCACACCTGACCTTCTCGGTGCTGGCCACGGTTTAGAAAAACCCAATTCCATCCCCCGATCCAAGACAGCAGGAGAAGCAAGCCTCAAAGACACACATTCAAATAAAAGGCTTGTGCTGCCATGGCGGAGTGTACGCACCAGACTTCTCTCCCGCTCTCACTCAGAAGAAAGGCGTGAAGCAAGCATCAGTTCAGGATACGCACAGCTGAAGAGAGAAACACAGGGAGCCCCGCAAAGCTCACAGTCACGGAGACGGAGCACACCTTCTCTGGGCCCCTCAGCCGCTCGCCGAGGGACCGAGGTCCACAGAAACCCCCCGGGGAGGGGAAGAGCACCAAGAGACAACTATGAGGAGTTTCTAACACTTGGGACAAGATGAGTAATACGTGTGAGACTGAAATCCCCGAAGGAAGAGGGGGCAGGAGCAGCATAAAGAATACATTCACAGAGATAATGGCTGAGCACTTGGCAAAACTGATGAAAAACATCCAATCAAAATCCAAAAAGGGGGCTGGTGCTGTGGCAGAGCGGGTAAAGCTGCCTCCTGCAGGGCCGCATCCCACATGAGCGCTGGTTCGAGTCCCGGCTGCTCCACTTCCGATCCAGCTCTCTGCTGTGGCCTGGGAGAGCAGGGGAAGATGGCCCAAGTGCTAGCATCCCACGTGGATGTCAACTCAAGTCCTGGATTCTCCACTTTTTAAAAAAATATATTTATTTTATTTATTTGAAAGACAGTTACAGAGAGAGGCAGAGAGAGAGAAAGAGGTCTTCCATCTGCTGGTTCACTCCCCAGTTGGCCACAATGGCCAGAGCTAAGCCAATCCCAAGCCAGGAGCCAGGAGCTTCTTCCAGGTCTCCCACATGGGCACAGGGGCCCAAGGACTTGGGTCATCCTCCACTGCTTTCCCAGGACATAGCAGAGAGCTGGATCAGAAGAGCCGCAGCTGGGACTAGAACCGGCGCCAATATGGAATGCCACACTTCAGGCCAGGGCCTTAACCCGTTGCAACCACAGCTGGCCCCAAGGATGCTCCACTTCTAATCCTGCTCCCTGCTGATGGCCTGGGAAAGCAGCAGCAGATGGCCCAGGTGCTCGGGCCCTGCACCCACGTGGGAGACCCGGATGGAGTGCCTGGCTCCTGGCCTGGGCCCCTGCACCCACGTGGGAGACCAGATGCAGCTCCTGGCTTGGGCCCCTGCACCCACGTGGGAGACCAGATGCAGCTCCTGGCTTGGGCCCCTGCACCCACGTGGGAGACCCGGATGGAGTGCCTGGCTCCTGGCTTGGGCCTGACCCAGCCCTGGCTATGGCGGCCGTTTGGAGATTAAATAAGCAGATAGAAGATCTGTGTCGTTCCCTCCTCTGCATCTCTGCCTTTCAAATACATAAAAATAACTCTTCAGAAGAGAAAGCTACTAACGGCAGATACGAGGGAGAAACAGGAGGCAGATTGTAAAGTCCCCATCACGCGTGAAGTGATCGTGCTATTTGAAGACAGACTGAAAAATAAAAAATGTGGACTGTAAATCCTAGGATCGCCAGTAAAGTTTCCTTCACTGTTTCATGCAAATGCAATGAGAATGTATTCTGGGGTTTACTGCAGATATAAAAGTGGATGAGAAAAACATCACAAAGTAGGAGCAGAGGAAATCCTTACAGGCATGCCCTTGACCAAACCACAGCATCTGTGAACCGAGCCTGTCGCCCTCAGGGGTTGTGCCGAGGACCAGCGGCACCTGACAGCCCTAAGTGCTGGGTAAATATTTGCTGAAGAACAGGTGAATTGTTCAGTGTCACGCATTGTTCACTGTGAGACAGGACCACGGCACAGACCCCAGCCGGCGGAATGCAGGTCTCCTACGCGGCGCTCACAGGAAGTTGGTTGACTGCCAGCCAGCTCCGCTTCTTCAAGTCCTGGTCTGGGAGGCCGTCTACAGTCAACCCACCGCCCCAACTCGGGCCCCTCGGCTTGCGTCGAGGAGAGGAATGTTTGAATCTCCGCAACATCTGCAATGCACATTTGCCCTGTCAGGAGCATTCGCACTTCCGTGTCTGACCTCGGGAAGACCCTGAGTGGTCTGGCCGGTTTGGAGATGAATGTGCAAACAACACACGCGCGGTGAGCCGGCCAGTAAGTATTCTCCAAGCTGCAACTGACACGGAAACTTCACCATGAGCCCTAACACTTGACACCCACACCCCAGGCGAGGAGCAGTCGTGCAGCTCCTGGGGGCTGGTCACAGGAAAGACCCTCTCTCCATCTGCCTGGGGAGCTTCCTCTGCCAGTGAGGCGGGGGAAAGCCCAGGGCACGCCGGGGCAGAGCAGTGACCCTGAGGCTGGCGTGCGGGGCCTTCCACGTCCCTCACGCTGTCCTCTCTGCCCACCACACTGCTCCCCTTGGCTGCACCTTGTCTGGCTGCACCGCGCTGTCTCGCTTCCCGCCTCGGACAGCCTGCAGACGCGCACACGGCATGGACAGGCACTTGTCTCATCCGCACCCTGCCTAGGTGCGCTCGGCACAGATCCTTACAAAGTCCCCAAGAAAACAGCTCTGACCGCCCCCTGCAGAGCAGCAGTCCACTCAGTGTCCCTCCACCCCCAGCCACTTCCCCCAAGGGGTCCTTCTCCTGACTGACCAGCTGCAGAATTTGCCGAGTTTAACTTCCCAGAAGTCTGTTCTACTGTACTTCTTTTATATAAAAAAGAGAGGGAGAAGTCAGAGACGGTCCCCCCGCTGGTTCACTCCCTAACCGCCAACAGCCAGGGCTGGACAGACTCAGTCCAGGTCTCTCACGTGGATGGCAGGGACCCAACGGCTGGACCCATCACTGCTTCCCCCCAGGGCGTGCACACATCTGGGGAGTGAACCAGCAGACGGAAGACCTCGCTCTCTCTCCCTCTCTCTCTATATAACCCTGCCTCTCAAGCAAATAAATCTTAAAAAAAAAAAAAAAAGCTGGAATTTGGAGAACCAGGATGTGAACTGAGGTGGTCCAATACGGGACACAGGTGTCCCAGCTAGCTCCAGCGTCACTTTGTAACGTGTGTAGCAATCTGTGTTGGGCTGAATGCTTTCTGCATACTTTGAATATTTCTGCAGCAAAGCTCTGTGTAACTGATTTTTATTTTATCTTCATGATAGCAATTTTCCCTATCACGGACCCCAGGGGGAGGTGGGGAATCAGTGAGCTGGCGTCAGGAGGAAGCTGAACCCCGGCGTCCTGCACCTGCACCCCGCCAGCATCCTCTTCAGCCAACACCACTTCCAGACTGGCAGCCTGTGCCCTGCGGCTCTGGGTCCAAGCCTTGGCAGCCCTGGGGCTCTGAACAAGGAGCACAGGCTTCCTAGCCAGGGCTGCAGCACCCACCCGGAGGTTGGCAGGGCTGGCGCGGGTGCGAGCAGATGCCCCACGGAGTCCCATCCCTGTTGGACGCCTTCATCATGTGAACGCTGCAGAGGAGCCCCTGGGAGCCTCAGGAAGTGGCTGGAAGGCGTCAGATTCCTCTCGCTGGAGACCCGCTTCTCTTCTCCAGAGACCGAGACAGTGTCCGTCTCACAGGGGCCCGGCCCTGGCCCCCACGCTCACTGCCCTTCCCCCAGGGAAGAGCCAGTCTAAGTTGCCTGCCAGGAGCACACCTGACCGCACTGCCGCCTGGACCCTGTGTGGCCACTCACCAGCTCACCAGCACCAGAACCAGCCTGACGTGTTTGGGCTCAGAACATGCTGCCACTGGTTGTCTCTGCCCCTCCCCTCAGGGAGGCCTGAGCTGAGAAATGACGACAGGACAGAAGGTTCTGGGTTCTCCCTAAAAAGCTCAGACACCCCAGAGCTGCCGTGCTGAATGACAGGGCAAAGCTGAGCGTGGGCATGTGAGAGGAGGTAAGGGAGGTCCTGGGCATGGAGTGAGGCCCCCGGGTCCCCGGACAAGCATGAGGAGTGCGCGCAGGCTTCCTAACTGAGCGTGGGC